>VWYK01121787.1:0-15156 GCA_013399775.1 Semnornis frantzii
AGATATAGGTGGGTAGGTAGAGAAGATGACATTATAGTTACTGCTTTTTTTTCTTGTTCGGGGGTATTTTTGCTGCCTCTATTTTTAGGGTTAAAATGATTTCTTCCTTAAGGGTTTTATTTACAGCAAAGCAGACATTTCCTCATAGTCAGATTCTATAAATTTTTCATGAAGTTGTGTGAGCTCATAAACTGCTCAAGTGAGTGTTTAAATAAAATGCTAAAAGCCCTGTGTGCATTGTTCATAATTACTTACTTGTGTCCGTTTGGTAATCAGCAGTTCTTTTATTTCAGATAAAATACAGATTTTCCTTGTACATGAAAGAGGTCTTCATTGTTGTCTTGACTTTCACAGACATGTTTCAAACTGTCCTTAGTGGAAGCATAGAAAACAAATAGGAACAGTCTGCAGAACTGAAATCTTTCAGAAGAGCTGTCTTGCATGGCATTAATTTCAAGAATATCTCTTTCCTAATGAGGACACTCTGCTTTTTGTTCCATTTGTACATCCAAATATTACATCAAAATAATGCCAGTAAATGTATAGCCAGCATGTGTGTGTCTTCTCATTTTTATTTTTTCAGCATAATCATTGTGGTTTGTGTAACTAGCACTGTCTTTAAGCCTTTGAGCACTAGGACTTTGAGAACAGCACCTAAGAGCACACGTATTTAATAATGCTCTTCCCCTTGCAAGGAAAAAATTCTTGAAGTGTAAGACACAATGTATGTGTGTGTGTCTAGGAGCACTCAGCTCTGAATATACTCATCCAGAGAGCAGTAGATGTTGAAGCAACTGCTGCAAACTGTCCTGAGTCCAACTGCAGTTTCAGGATTCTTAATTGCTTAGCTGCTCAGTTCACTGAGAAAAACTTTTAAATCAAACACATTATAAATAAAAGTAGCTGAGTGATAATAGCTCAAAAAACCATTTTTTTTTTAAAAACAGATGTCATATTTCAGGAGTAAAATCTTTGTCAGTTAAGCCAGCTTTCTTGAACTTCCTTTACAAAGAAGTCCTTCACAGCATGGTGTTCCTTCAGCAATTAGTGCTGCTCAGTATCACGGAGTGCTTTGGGTTGGAAGGAACCTTTTTAACCTTTTGGTCATATAGTCCAACCACTCTGCAGTCAGCAAGGACATCTACAACTAGATCAGGTTGCTCAGAGCCTGTCCAATGTGATCTGGAATGTTTCCAGGCATGGGGCATCTACTGTCTCCCTGGCAACCTGTGCCAGTGTCTCACCACCCTCCCACCCTCCGTGTAAAAGGTTTTGTATCCTTAGCCTCAAATCAGAGATGCCTGTTGACACCTAGTCAACAAAAAAAAATGTAGTTTTTCCTGTATATTTAGCTTAATGTGGCTCTTCTGGACCATTTCTTTATCTGAAGAATTAGAAGGACAGAGATGTATTTTGCTAAACACCACTCAAGTATATTTTCTGTGAAGGTTTTCACCTTCCCTTCTGCCACCTCCCCCCACCCTGATTTGAAGGCTGGAAGACTTTCTCATTATGACTTCATTCAGGATAGTTTGACCTGGGCTTTATTTGTTTTTTCTTCTTTGCTTAGTTCAGAGGGTTCCTTTTATTTTTTGAGTTAGCAGTAGGAATATGTTATGTGATTATAGCAGGAGCGTTCATGTTTTCTGCATTGTTTTATTTAAAAGGAAAAAAAAAAAAATTCCCAGACCTTCAGGCAGTGCTTAAGCACTTTTCATAAGGACTCTTTTCTTTGCCTTGTGTCCTTTCTCACCCTTGCTTGGGGCTCTTGTGCTCGCCTTCACTACTGTGAGGAGTTGTTTTAAACAAGAGTCTTCCGTTCATATTCACAAGGCATGAATAACGCCACTGAAGTTACTTGGCTTAAGTTACTGAAGTCAGTAGGACTGTTTATCAGTAAATGCTGTGTTTGACTGCATTGGTGCAAAGGCAGAAGTGAATCCTTCTGGACAAGGATTTTCGTAGTTATAATTGAAAATCATCATAGTTGATTCTAGCTCTTCCATATGAAGGCTCGACAATAATTCCAAACAGTAGGGTTTTTTTTTTTTACTTGAATTCAGTACCTGTGAGATACACCCTTGCAAGGGGACATTTTAAAGAAGTCCTTTGTGTGCTCCCTTGTGTATACTGCCTCTAAGAGAGCCCACAAATATATACAATGCGCTTTGATCTTGGCTGCTCTTAGTGTTAAATTAATCCCTTTCTGCAAACTTTACTTTTGAAGACTTTCAGGCTTTCTAATTTAACAGTGCTTAGGAAGAGCTGTGACTACTGACTGCAGCTGTTGGTTATCTCGTGCATGTTTCAGGCAGCAGATCTCCCACCTTTGGGGCACAGTGTCAATGCCAAATTCAGCAGTTTTACTCCAGGAAATCAAATTCCATCTGTCTAAAGACTGTGAAGTTAACGTTATTCTGCAGTTAGTTATATTTGGCTTGCTCATTAAAAATCTTCTGATAACTTTCAGTGAACCTAAAAAATCTTGGTGCTATTTACATTTTGACTTCTTGAAGGTGTTTTTGTGATTTGGATCTTCTCTTACTGCTGTTGTTTTTAAGGGATGTGTGTGGGAATTTGGGGGAATGAAGCGTGTTTTGGGAGGGACGGAAGTCAGCTGGAGCACCTTTCAGTACTCGGGGTTTATCTTCTGCAAAGAAGTGTTTACATCTTTATCGAGGATGTCAAAGTTCAGCAACTCTCACTGCAAGCATCTGTTAACAAGCCTGTAAGCAGAGCTGGTGACAGATGTGAGCCGGCTGCCAGGAGCATCCCCCAGGAACATCCACAGAGAGACTATCCTCCCCACCTCACATGGCCCACGCTTGCGCTGCCCCAAGCACTGTCTGGCTCGAGGAGGTGGGATTTGGGACCCCCAGCCTGTGGGACATTGCCTGAAAGGAGGAAACTTCAAGAAAGGAAGACCATGCATGCCCTCATCACCCATACTTTCTTTGCCCTGTGCTCTTCTGAAAAAGATTTTCCATAAACCAAGCAAGGCTGCAGAGACTGTACATGTCCTGCAGGTCTACACATGTCCTGCCATCCCCCTAAGCTGCATTGCCCTGTCCCTCCTGCGAAGCATTTAATGGTGCATAACTGCAATGCACAAAAGCCTCCCCGTGCCTAATATGGATTTAATGCAACCTCAGAGCCTCTTAGCATTTTCCTCAATGGAAATACTGTTTCAAATCTCCAAATACTGCTTTTAAGCATGCTATTTGATCACTGGTTCAAGTGGAAGTACTCATAAGTTTAACAAGTTAGACTTGTGAAATTTTTTTTTCCCCTGAAATTTTTTTGGTCCTGATTTAGGACCTAACTCAGCTTGTCTTTTAATCTACTTTTAATATAAAGTGATAATTTTAAGACTACTATTGTCTGAACATTTGTTAAAGTATAATAGAGAAAAGCCTCTTTTTGTGTGTGTCTTTCACTGAACTACTCTGTATTCATTACATAAAAAATACAGAGCAGATTATGAAGTACTTCTTAGATATGCTGCACATGTGCTGTCCCTTACTTTTTTCCTGTTACTTGCCTTTCTGCCAAAGCCACAATCAGTTTGATTTATTCCAGGAAGAAAGAAATGTTAATTCTGGAGTGAGATATATAAAAGAAAGGTGGAATTGTGAAACTAAAAAACACCCCTCACCTCCAACCTGAAAACAAAAACCCATCGACCAACCAAAAAAATGCACAGACAACAAAACATCAATAAACACCCCCACCCCCCCTCTCCCCCCCCTCCCTTGCCTGCCAAACCAAATCAGCTGTGGTATTCCTGAAAAATGAACTTTCTGGCTACCGGTACATAGCCACTTTTCGTCAGTGAGCAGCTGGGAATTTTGTGATGCACAAACGATGGGGACAGGAGGGCTAAACAGTGGTCATAAATAACTCCTTTAATATTGGGTTTTCAAGGGTTTTGTTCTGTATTGCCTAAACATAACGGTGATGTTTGCTTTAGCTTCACTGAAATTAATTTGTTTGACATTAGTGTGGATGTTGTTAAGTGCTTTACTAACAGTTTAAATTTAATCTATATGAACAAAAGCATTATCTGTGAGCAGAGGGTTGCTTCATGCTTCTAAGAAGGCCTGACTGAAAGCAGCTTGTATCTGAGATGCTGACAAAGAGGTACTTTCTGTGTTCCACCATGGTTTGCTGTGGCCATGTAATGGATTGTGGCTGTGTAAACAGTTGGGATGTCTGTCTTCTCTCTTGCTTTCTGCAAAGACAATCCAAACCATCTGTGCTATTTTTGGTTCTTTTTTACGCTTGCACTAAAGATAGCAAAACTGCTTTTGTTTTAAGATTAAAGCAGATGTACACAGGCAGCCATATTAATTTCTTTTGTGAGGGAACACAGTTCAGCTATTCACAAAGCATAGGAAGGAACTGAAACTACATTATGCCATTAAACAGGGCTGATGGTGACAAGTCTTGTAGTATTGTGGTGAGCAGGGCTTGTCAGTTCAGTTGTTCTCATGTTCCTAAATTCCCTTAGATGGAGAACTGGTCTAATTGTTCAGTGTTATTGGTGTTTCTAGAAACATGTGGTTTAGGTTTAGCCTAATTACATGCTAGGATCCTTAGCTCTGCAACAGGGAACTGTGCTGTTTTGGTCTGTTTTGGTCTTTGTTCATCCACCAGATAAATGCTGGATGAACACTGAGATTTTTGCTTGTAGAAAGCTTCCATCAACTTGTGCATAAATTTATCCCCATTAAGAGCTGAGCAAAACCCAAATAGTACAGAATGCCCTTATTTCTTCATTATTATAGATTATTTATGTTACTGTTCCTTGTGGACTTTTAAAAAGTCAAGGAAAGGACTGGGTAAATAAGGATGTAATTTTTACACAATGAGGGCTTATAAGAAAATGGTAATGTGTGTTGTGAGCAACCATCAAAAAAGGTGTTGTGAGAAAAGGTTACCCTCTTTCCATGACAGCTACCTGCCTGGGAGCTGCTGTTTGGCAGAGCCACGTCTCATCCTGCTGCTCCATCAGGGACAGAGGGCAGGGCTCAGGGGCAAGAGCTATCACAAATCCTCTTACATTGCTATTTCAGGTCAAGTGAGTAGTTAAAATTGTTACCATCTGACAGGCGTGAAGGTGTGCTGGTCATTCTGGCCTATGTTGGCTAGCAGGTATTGCAAGGCAGGGTATAAGAAGGTATTGTAAGGAAGTATATGGTGTTCATTGGCAGGTCCTCTAGGGAAGGCTGTGGTGCCTTTGTGCAGTGCCAGTTCTGTAGATGAAAAGTGCATTTGATTTTTCCTCTGTGGTCACTCGTGTAGTGCTTGAGATGCAGGTTCAGACGAAATACAGAAATGAAGGTGGTCCTCTGCTTCTGCAGCTACCTTTCACTGTGCAAATTAAACAGACTAAATCTGTGCAGTCAAATTGAACCTTCAATGCCAGATTACTTTCAAGGCGCGATGTGCAACATGTTCTCCATTCGAAAGATGCAATACTTCTTGCAGAACATCCAGGTTCTTTTAGCAGGGAACACCAGAACTTCCCAATGGGATAAAATGGGTCGCTGCACCTTTAGGAGCTGCTGTAACATTTGTGTTCTTGAACATTTCCAAGGAACTTACTGTTTGACAGCGTCAAACTTAATCAGGAGAACTCTATCAGAGCAAGATTTCCCCTAAAGCATTTCTGCAACATGGTGATAAACTCAGTCAATATTAGTTGCAAAAGGAACTCGAAGTGCTTTTTCATAGTGGGGCTTTTATGTTTGCTAAATGAGGGGAAGAAAGTGTTACCATAGGTCATATGCCTCTTCCTCATCCAGCACACTTTGTTTTGTAGAACAAGCCACGTCCTGTTTAGCATACACATGATAGAGCTGGAAGATGTTTTAAGGAGATTTATCTATCCAAGATGATTTAACTAAGGAGAATCATAAAATGTATGTTGAAAGAACCCTCTGTGTTAGCCCCGGAGAGTTAGGAAATGCTCCAGGGTCTCTTTTTTGCACTGTAGGAAAAGAAGTGTATTGCTTCTTTGCAGTTGGGAAAGGAGAGGAACTGGTACCAGGGGTAGCAGCATTAGTCTGCTCTGAGCAACATCTGAATTTTGTAAGATTGCAAAGGTGGCATATGTGAAGGTGGAAGTAAAATAATAGTCCTTCCTTTCTCTGGATTTGTTTGTTTTTGTTTGGTTGGTTTGATTTTTTTTTCCTTCTTTTTGATGCCTCTTTTCTGTCCCTTGTCATCTCTTCCACGTATAGGCTTCTGTGCATTTCTTGGTCTTGTTTGGTGTCTCTGACTTCACTTTCCATAATGTCCTTGCTCATTCAGACTTTTGGTCTGGCTTCCATTTTCATCTGCTTTTCTCTCTGAATTTAAAGCACACATTCACATGTGCTGGTGCACACCCTGTCAGGGCTCGTGGCTCTCTGGAGCTCGGACAACTGGGGCTGTCTGGGTGGGTGATGGCAGGGCCTGGAAGCCTTTGCACCTCTCAGTCAGGAGCAGAGCAGCTGGGGGGGCACCAGGCCAGCCTGAACTCTGGCATTTGGCACATCACTACTTTATTTGCTTTGGCTGAGATGGAATTACAGCATCTTTCATAGTACTGTGTTTTGTAGTGGTAACTGGAAGGATGTTGGTTACACATCAGTGCCTGAACTGACCAAAAGGGTATATACCATACCATATGATGTCAGCTCAGGTACAAAAGTAAGGGAAAGAAGGAAGTGCAAGGACGTTTGGTGTTGGAGTTTGTCCTCAGGAGCAGCTGCCATGTGTATTAAAGTCCTACTCCCTGGGAAGTTGCTGGACATTGCCTGTTAATGGGAAGTAGAAAATGGTTTTGATTGCTCTTGCTTTTGTGTGCATCTATCCTCCAGCCAAAGCCAAACCACAACAGCAAACACAGCAAACCTAAGAAGAGCATAAAACCTCCTCAGCACATGAGCAGCACAAGGGTCAAATGGTCGTCTTGTCCTCCTTTTGCATGCTTTGGTCCAGGTTAGCAGAGGTAGCATCATCTTGGAGTGGCATGGGGAAGCACAGAGAGGTCTTACTCATCAGCAGCTAGAGCATGCCGAGGGGAGACAGGCTTTCCCAGGCTGTTTAGCTGCTCAGTGTCAGAGGCTGTGCTGAACACTCACCGGTTTCTGAGCTCTTCAGTGCTTTGTACCTTTCTTAATCAGGTGACTTGTACAGGAAAGATAAAATCTTGCCCCTTGGAAACAATTTGTTCCTTTTTTGAATTAAACTTACCTTCTCCAAAGAATGGACTTGGTAAAATGCTCACATATCAATTCATCAGAATTTATTACAGGCCTGAACTAGACAAAAACACTGTTTTGCCTTCAGTGGTAAAATATGCTAATCTGATAATATATGTATTCATGTGTACCTGACATTGATTGCTTCAGCTGTAACTCTCCAAGGGCAGCAGAAGTGTAAGCTAATGAAAACAGATTAGGAGCAATATTAAGAGCTAGAGGTGCCACAAGCCTATAATGAAAATAATGATACCTTTTTTTACTGGCGATTGCTTCTCTTTTGAAAGTGCATTGTTTTCACTGGCATCAGCAAGGATTTCTAATTTGAAGTTCTGTTCCATTATTAATGCTGCTTTCAGGCAGGCATTTAATATACATTTGAAATCTAGTGACCAGACTTCACTAACGTTATCTGTGCATCATTATTGATTTAAATGCAATTACACAGAGTTTCTGTCACCACAAGATTTGCCCAGGGAATGTAAAGTTCTGACAAGGATACTTTGAAGGTCTGCTAGGCACTTAAGATACGTTAATGTTTTTCACATGTCCTCTGTTGGGGGTGGAGCAGAGGGAACAGTATTTCTGCATGATCAGGAAAACAGCAGAAGTGTGACGGAGGCTCGGGAAGCCCAGCATATGAGCAGGTGCTTCTAAGGAGAATGCACCTGCTGCACTAAGTTTGTACATGAACAAAAAAACCCTTGCTGTGAGTGTGGGCTGTATCCAGAAAATCCTGTGGAGTAGACAAAGGGGAGGCTACGAAGCAGAATGCTGAGAGGGAGCCGCATTTTCATAAGCATTGCCTTCAGCTTTCTTCTGGGTTATTTCTCTGGGCAGTTTTTAAAATGCTGGCCTTGTATTCCAGTTTTATGATGTTGTTAGTGGATCAGACTAGACAGTGCTGTGCACATTCAATTGCTCTGAATTGGTTGTTGGTACCTGTTAATCTCAAACATGCCCAAAGTGTGTATACCAAATGCTATTGCAATGCAATGGAGCCACTTAATGCTGCTAGTAGTTTGATATGGCTCTCTAGAAAGTATTAAGTCATGTGTACATATACTGTGATGAAGAGGGGAAATGTGTGTGTAGATGCTCACACAGATGTTTTCATGTGCTGCTTCCCCAAAACACTGTACTTTGAATGTGTTGACTCTGCATTACACGTGTGGCCATTTCTGTAGAAGAAATACTGGACAGCAGTGGCCTGGTGCTAGAATAAAACAAATCTCCATGCCTCAGCTAAAGAAAACACAGTAGGTAGAGCAGTATTCACCTTGTACTGGTAAGCTCTGCAGTTGCACTTGGAAAAGTCCTTGAACATTGTTACTTAAGTCAGTGCTATTTAAATATGAAATTCTTTAATGTGACTCTCCACAAGCTGAACAAACTGTTTACTGTAGTAGATGTCAGTAGATTAGGCAGCTTGAAGTAGATAAAGATTCAGACTTGCTGGAACTGCTCTCCAGTCATGCATTTTTTGCATGACTTTTAACTTGTGTGCAACATGATGTACTTAATTTTTTACTGTACACAGTTTCAGTGTGGATGCTGTATAAATACTAAGCAGCTTATCAGACAGTTTGGGTTACAATTACAAGCAATGGTTCCTCTATATGTATGAAAATGTAAAGAACTGGCTGATTAGAAACAAGCAACTGATTACCAAACTAGGGGCAAACATGACCACACTGATGCTTGTAAACCTTTTGGAAACCAGTTCCAGGCTTTAATCACTTTCATGTTGCAAACTGGAGCAATTAGTACCAATGAGTCAGTGGAACCAGGCTTTGTGTGAAAGGGAATCCAGTCAACCTCATTCCTTTAAAAAGCACAGATTTTTACACCCATTTTAATTTGCACTTGGACTTGTGTACCACCCACCTAGATCCCATAGTAGAAGTAGTAGTCTGAAAACAGTGTTCTCTGGAGGAGCTCAGGTGTGCTGTGTAAAGTGTCATGTTCTATAGGAGCACCAGGACACAGCTGAAGCAGCCAAGTTACTGACTGAAATGTCCCTTCTCATCCTGATCTTTGCATGAACTTTTCCTCATGTAAGACATAAGGGGCAACTGAGCACAAGTTGCATAAGGAGAAATGGCAATCTTCTTTGCTTCTAGGCTTACTTACCAGCCTTTGGAAAGACTTTGTGAAGTGATGGAAAAATGGGAAAAAAATCTAGGTGCTAACCTAGTAGGTTTCATCTACTCCTATAATTAAGCTCTGAGTACTAGCAACTTCAACCAATCTCTGTGTTGTCTGAACCTAATTTAGTATACAGTCTGGCAGGAACTGTCCTCTTAGTCTCCACATGTTCTTCAGCTCTCAGTGCAGTGTTTGCTGTCTGGAGACCAGCATGTAGTGTCTGTTTAGTAAAAGCACCTGAAGTGATGTGGTTCTTGAAGTACATAGCTACCAGCATACACATCCCTAGAATGAGTAATAGCTCATTGCAGTACATGTGTAAATATTTTTATCTATTTACCCCCCACTTGGTAAGTGAGTGTTCCATTTTTGTACAGTGCACAGTGCTTTGTGTATAGAAAAACCTGCATCTTGAGGTTTATTTTGAGTCGGTGTTATATTTATTTAAGAAAAAACCAAACCAGACAGCATGCATTTTGCAGGTTCTGTTTTCATCCAGTTTCTCAGCTGGGCTAGCAGATTTATGGTGAGGTGATGGACTTCTTCAAGGTCAGGCAGTGAATTGGTGGGTTTTAAACCTCTGGTCTTGCTGACTTAAGTGCTTTATTTAACAGTTTGAGTGTAGGACTTTGTTTTTGCAAATTAGCGCCCCAGATAAAGCAAACTTATCCCCAGCCCCACAGCTAATTTCAATAAACAAATTTTGTGTGGACTATTTGGCTTATTTAAAATGAGATTGATTGCTCCTGACAAGCTCACACTTGTCCTTTCAGTAGGCAGGAATGTAGAAAATCACTGTGGTGATTCTTTTTTGGGTATTTGGAAATATTTGAGTGCTGAATGCAGGTTAAGTGTGTGCATTAGCTACTGTTGCCTTACGTTTACTTCAGAGCAGCAACCTGCAAACCCTCTCCATTTGTTACATCATTCTACTAAGTAGCACATAATGGCAAATGGCCGAAGTGAGGAACCTGTAGTGCCAGCTCATTTGGTAAACTCACGGCAACTTTGGGCCAGCATCTTCCTGTGTGGCAGTTGAGTAGAGCAAGCTGTATCAGCTCAGGCAGCTGACCCTACTGCAGCTGGCCCTGGCATCAGCTGCTCTTGTAATGAACAAGTTCCTCCTTGACATTTGCCTTTAAGGGAACTTAACTGTACACTGTGTGGCATACATATTGTCAGGGAAGTTGTCTCTTGCTTCTGTGGATGTGCAGTAGAAGGATTCTTTAGCTTTAGAAGAGACTACCAGGCTTTTTATGCTTGAGATTTGTGATGAATTGGGAGTTACCTTCCCCCCAATACTTTGTAAAATCACCCAGACTAGACTCAGCCGGCTGGAAGTTAAGGACCGAAGCTCTATTTACAGCTTAGCACAAGATACAAGCAGAGATATACACAACAGACATAAATAGTTACAGGAATAGACAAGCTATAGAAACACAATACCCCTCTCAGAAATCAGAGTCCCCAGGAAGGGCTCCCAACCACCCTTCCACCTTCTTTCCATCCCTCTACCTTACCCCGTCATCTGGCTTATGTGCACGGTGAGGTTGGAGGATCGGCCAGGGGGATTAGAGGGAGAGTGGTTAGTTAGGTTAGCAGAGAGGTCCAGACCAAGCCAGCAGCTGGAGAGAGCGAGACTCTGAGTGTCTTATCTATATTTGTGTTCTTGTTATTATACATCTCAGCAAGCCTATGAGTGAAGGAGACATCACCATTGTTTTCTCTTCACAGCCTATAATATAATTTTATCCATTAAAATATTCCAAATAGCCTCAAATCAGCACAAGATTGTAACATTTTTCAGCATTTAAGTGGATAGCAGCTTCTGACTGTTGTCTTCAGCCAAGGGCGCTGCATGGCATGTGGTGATTGAGACATTAGTGCATAAATGCTGTCCTCTGATTTCCAGTTGTGAATGTTAAGGAGTAATCCTCATTTCTGTTAAAGAAAAATCCCAGTAGTCTACCAAGGGAAATTGTTTAGTGTCTATGTTAGCACAGGGAAATCGTTAGTGTCTATGGTGCCAACAGCAAAGCATCTGGTAAGGTTATCCTGACATGTCTGCTGAGTTCGGAGTCACCTGGAGTGGTGTAACATCCATGATCTGTCAGTACTGCATCCAGCTTCTTTTCACATTATCTTTTATGGTGCTTTATCTAAATTCACACCTCGCTTACCCCTGTCTGAATGTGGAAGGTCTTGGGAATAAAATCATGAAAGCTTAACAATTTTTTTTTAAAAAATTATTTATTTACTTTTTTATTTTCCTCAGCAAGACATATTTTGAACAGACATGTCCTATAATTTAAATTTATAGTCAAAATGTACTATTAATAACTTCAGGTATTAAAAATTTAGTTTGTTAAGCAACAAGTGGAGCCCCCAGCACAGGAAAAGGGCATTGAACTGTTGGAGTGGGTGCAGAGGAGGCCACGAAGATGATCAGAGGGGTGGAGCAGCTCTGCTATGAGGACAGGCTGAGAGAGTTGGGGTTCTGCAGCTTGGAGAAGAGAAGGCTTCAAGGACACCTTAGAGTAGCCTTCCAGTGCCTGAAGAGGGCCTACAGAAAGGCTGGGGAGGGACTATTTAAAGGTCTTGTAATGACAGGACAAAGGGCAATGGGTTTAAACTGGCAGAGGGGAGATTCAAACTGGATGTTAGGAGGAAGTTCTTTCCAGTGAGGGTGGTGAGACACTGGCACAGGTTGCCCAGGGAGGTTGTGGCTGCTCCCTCCCTGGAGGTGTTGAAGGCCAGGGTGGACAAGGCCTTGAGTGAGCTGTGCTAGTGGGAGGTGTCCCTATGGCAGGGGGTTGGAACTAGATGATCTTTGAGGTCCCTTCCAACCTTACCATTCTATGATTCTGTAAGTGTAGTATTCCTGGGGCACTTCTTTCTGATTGTTTCTATTTCTCTACATATGGATGCAAATAGATCTAGTAATTTCACTTCTTTTATGATAAGTGAATTTTGGCCTTCATTGAATTCATCTCGTGAGTTGCCTCTGCATGCAACAGTTGCAGCGTGTCAGCTAAGAAAGGTATACTTTCACTATCTCTTAGATGCAGGGCAAAGAAAATTCTCTAGTTTTATGCATTTAATAGTGAATTAATAGAGATCTTATCCATTGTTAGAGGTGTATATTGCTAAGCTCATCTGAAAACTTGATATGTGGTAAGAAATCAAGCTAATACTTACTCTGTCCGTCAAAAGGAGCAAGCACTGTAAGAAGACTGGATAGTGGGGTAAAAGAAGCAGTGAATTTTATTAGATGTAGTTTTGAAAGCTCATTACTGAATATGTTTATGAAGAGGCTTGGAGAAAAAACTTTGAATGTTAGAAGTCCTTTGAATTACGTAGTAGTGGTAAGTGTCGGAATTTTTTTCTCTGAGCTCATGGAAAACTTAGCTTCTGAGCCTGGAAATTCAGTATTAAAAGGCTTGTCATCCACTTCTTGCTTTGTGTTTGAAAACTGGGGTTTGGATCAAAAAAAAAAAAGGCAACAAAACTCAAACCAAACAATCTCCAGATTCTGCTCTTGGCTTTTACATTCAACCTGAGAAGTATTGCAGCTTTTCTTAACTGCAAATAGTCAGAAACAGGATGATGATCATGAAGAATGCAAACATTTTTCCTCACAGAAAATACTAACAAACACATCCTGTTACACAGTAAGGAAATTTTCAGCTGCTGGCAAGTTTAGCAGCTGTACCTGTGCTGTGTTTCCATCTGTATGTGGATTTAGCCAGAGACTCCTACTGCCTTCCCAGTCCGTTGGACTTAGCTTGAGATGGGTGAGGTTGATCATCCAGATGAAGTGAAAGTTGTGTACTCGATGTTAGCACAGCTTGTTGACTGTGTCTGCTGGAGTGGCTAGGATTTGCACTCCTGAAAACCTCTTCCCACTGGAAATAAACACTTGTGGTGGCTGATTGGAATGTGCTTCTTTGCTCGGTGATCCCACAGCAGTTATGGGGAGCACTCGTTTGAACTTGTCTCAGCAATGTTATCTTTGTGATGTCAAACCAGAGATGGCAGTGACTTGCTGACACTTAAAACTCCCTTGTGTTTTGGGAGCCTGTCCTGTGCCTTTCCTCTATGGCAGGTCCCTTTGTAGGTATCTCAATAGCTTGAACTGTGAAATCTCCATTCCCTGTGGTTGGTATCATGTTTGAAGCATCTGTTTTAGTTACAGTGACACAAATTATGACATTAGTGCTCAGTCTTAACACTTCCCTCTCCCCATCCCTTTTCTTCCCAGCACTTATGTCTTTCACTTTCTGGGAAGTGAAGAAGTAAAGAATGACCAACCAACCAAAAAACTAAAACCCAAACCCACAGAAAAACAAACTTCTGTGGACACTGATTACACTGTAATTTCAATTGATGTAGCAGAGTGGTCTAGCTGCAGTGGTGTGGCTGTGTCAGTAGAAGGACATGCTTGCAGTTAAACACTGAATTTTGTAAAGGCAAAGTCATACTTTTTTCCTTTGCAAATGGGTAGAAAAATCCCATCAAGTCCAAAGACTCCAACCTCCCAATACAGTTCGAGTCTGAGATGCATATGAGGAAAAAAAATGAATGGTGTCAGTAACAGCTGAAACAACTTTGTTGGAAAGGTTTTTACTAAGTCTTATGCCGAATGGCTGAGGGAGATGGGGTTTGTTTAGCCTAAAGAAAAGGAGGCTGAGGGGAGACCTTCTTGCTGCCTTACAACTATCTGAAAGGAGGTTGTAGAGAGGTGAGTGCTGGTCTCTTCTCACAACTCATAGGCCAAGAAGAAAGGGGAGGTCTAAGTTAGACATTAGGAAAAAAATCAGTACCAAAAGAGTTATCAAAGACTGGAACAGGCTACCCAGGGAAGTGGTTGAAGGGGCATCTCTGGATGTATTCAAAAGTTGTCTAGATGTGGTGCTCAATGGTATGGTGTATTAGTGGTCTTGGTAGACTCAAATAATGGTTGGACTTTGTGCTCTTAAAGGTCTTTTCCAGATTTCTGTGATTCAGTCTCTGATGCTGTGGTAAAGTGATCTCCTGGAGCCCACAGCACGAAAGGAACAGGTTTTGGTTTGCTACTTTTGTGCATGCTTTAATTTGATTGAACTATGCCCTAGAGGGCCTGGAAAAAGATTTTGGCAGATGTGCTTGTGCTTCCTGTCTGAGAGGACATCCTGCTAACCCTGAAACAAGTAATCCCAGTAACCCGGTGAGCAAAATAAAATTTACCCCCAGAAAAGTGCTGTTAGTGTAATTGTGCTGAAGTCAGTCTTCTGCTCATTTGTGTTTGGATGGAGTCAGGAAGGCCAAGGTACAGCTGGAGCTGGCAAGGATTGCAAAGAATTACAAGAAGGCCTCCTACAGTTGTGTCAGACAGAAAAGGAAGGTGAAAGAAGGTGCAACCCCCTGATGGGCAAGACTGGCAGGCTGGTAACAACAGATGGAGACATGGCTGAGGTGATTTTTGCTTCAGTCTTCACTGGCAACCTCTCTTCCCACACCTTTTGAAAGGATGGACCACGAAATGAGAACTAAAGAAACAAGTCATTCACTGGAAAAGAAGATCAGGTTCATGACCACTTGGGAATCTTGGACATGCTAAGTCTATGGGACCTGACANCTTGGACATGCTAAGTCTATGGGACCTGACACAATACATCCCAGAGTCCTGAGGGAATTGGCTGATGTTTGCCAAGCCTCTCTGTATTGAAAATTCATGGCAGTCAGGTGAAGTCTCCGGAGACTGGAAAAAGAGAATCAC
>VWYK01121789.1:2049-22025 GCA_013399775.1 Semnornis frantzii
CCCTCAGCCTCTCCTCACAGGGCTGTGCTCCAGGCCTCTCACCAGCCTTGCTGCCCTTCTCTGGACATGTTCAGCATCTCAACATCTGTCTTAAATTGAGGGGCCCAGACCTGGATGCAGGACTCAAGGTGTGGCCTGAGCAGTGCTGAGTGCAGAGCCAGAATGACCTCCCTGATCCTGCTGGCCACACTGCTCCTGATCCAGGTCAGGATGCTGTTAGCTCTCCTGGCCACCTGGGCACACTGCTGGCTTATGTTCAGGAGTGGTGCAGAAGCACATCGGTTTGGGCTTTAGTTTGTTCTACCTTGAATTAACGAACTGCCCAGGGAGGTGGTGGAGTGGCTGTGCCTGGAGTGTTTAAGGAAAGGTTGGATGTGGCACTTAGTGACATAGTCTAGGCAATGTGGTGGTGTTAGGTGATAGGCTGGACTTGATGATCTCAGAGGTCTTTCCCAGCCTCAATAATAATTCTGTGGTTCTGAGATCAGGAGTAGGATATTCTGTAACAGATCAGAAAGAGTTGTGTAGGAAAAAGCTAGAGCAGCATATTCTGGATAGCAGCTAACATTAAAGATACTACTGTGTAACTTGTGCCTCTGGTAAGAAAAAGTGAGAGTGTGATCAGTGGAAGAGACAAATCATTGCAGGGAACACATCAAAGGGGAGATGGGAAAGCATTTAATGGAACCATTTAATCTTAAGTGTCCTTTCCACAGCAAAGCACAAAAGATAAAGGTGCAAGGATTATTGGCTCCAAAATGTGCTTCTGCCAAATAAATGAACACTTCACTAGTGGTTTTGGGCAAGGTTGGAGGTAGAAAGGTAAAGGCACATCTCATATACTGTGTACAAGATGTGTGCCCAATATATTGTGAGGTTAAAGGAAGAAGCTGTCTTCTGCTGGCACATTACCCAACACATGGAGGACAGCTCAGCAAGTGATGTTCTGTAAAGCCAGGTATGCTGAAGTCTGGAGCACTGGCAAATGCTTTGGGACTGTGCTTTGGTTTTCCACAGAGCAAGGACGAGGAGGAGCAGAGAAGGTGGCAATGAGGAGATCTTTTGTACTGGTAGACTCCAGCAGATTCCTTTAACAAAGGGATCTACAAAATTTGGAAACCAAACTCCTTGAGCACCTTTGTGGAGCACATCTTCCCCTCTAGGCAAAAAAAGAAGGATGATTACATTTTCAAGTTCCTAGGGATAAATTATCTATGTAAGAGAGTGAGACATCCTGGAGTCCAGATCAGTGCCAGGTGATTTGTAACATTTGCTTTGGCACAAAAGGAGTAGTGATGGACAGGTAGTAACTGCACTGTAAAGAAAGGCTTTGGGCAGTAATAAGGCAGTAGTAATCTGTTTTACCATATTACTCAGTTTCCTACTAATGGATGTAAAGGAGTTTACACATTGTGCTCTTTTGCTTATTAATTTATGTAATTAATGCAAACTGACATGCAAATCTCAAGTAACAATGTGTTTCTGAGTGCTGATGTATTCCTAGGGTATTCCTTGGCTATTTCTTTTGCTAGAATGTTTCTACCAGTCAATAACACAAGAAAAAATGTTATGTAAGTAATATCTAGAGTGACCTGTTCTAGTGGGAGGTGTCCCTGCCTATGGCAGGGGAGTTGGAACTGGATGATCCTTGAGGTCCCCTCCAACCTTACCATTCTATGATTCGATGTTCCTAGGCATAGGATTCTTCTTTCATACAGTCACCTGTGGTTTGAACTGGCAGAGGGAGATTGAAAGTGGATGTTAGGAGGAAGTTGTTTGCAGTGAGGGTGGGGAGACACTGGCACAGGTTGCCCAGGGAGGTTGTGGCTGCTCCCGCCCTGGAGGTGTTCAAGGCCAGGTTGGAGGAGGCCTTGAGTGACCTGTGCTAGTGGGAGGTGTCCCTGCCTATGGCAGGGGAGTTGGAACTGGATGATCCTTGAGGTCCCCTCCAACCTTACCATTCTATGATTCTAATCCTCATTATCTCCTGATGCAGTGCAAAAAAGTCTGAGTATGCTTCAAGATATTTCAAACCCGAACAAGACTACCTGGATAAGAGAATAAATGTGGTTTGTTTTATTTTTATAGATGGAAGAAAATGTTTTCTTCTATTTTACAGATGGAAAAAAGCAGAAGCATAGTGAATGCTATGTTTTCCTAGTGATGCCAGAGGAACTGAATGGGATCCTCATGGCAGTGTTCTAACTCTAAGACAATACACTGAGAAAAGTAAAAAAGTTCTCAGGAAACAGAGGGGTTACTCAGCAGGGAGCATGGAAAATTGCCAAGGCCTCATTGTGGAGTTCTAAGGTGTGGAAATAACAACTTACTCCCTGCCTTTTAGTATGGCACGTACAACATCCATGTGATGCCTAGCTATGAAGGACAAAGGTTTGGCATTTTTTCAAGGGATGTGCTCTAGAAACACTTGCTCAGATCCCCATGTACCAGGTAAGAGAAGCAGAGGTTCAGCTGTAGCAAGCTTTTCCAGTCCAGGAGGAGGCACAGCTCTGAGAACGGATTCTAAGCTCTTCTACAGAGCACGGTGCTACTGATGTTATTAAAACTGCTCTTGATTTAGACTCCTGCCAGATTAAGGTCAACTCCAATGACTGCTCAGTTAGCAACCTGCTGCCTGCTTAGTAGGAAGCTGTTTCACACCATTTTTTTGTCTTAGCTTTATCCATTTTTATCTGTTACACCTTCATTTCCTCTTAATGAAGAGAAGAACTGGACCTTTCAGTATCTGTCTCCTTTTATCATGGGAACTAATTCATCATCGTTTTGGCAGTGCTCCTGCTACTGTCAATAAGAATTATGTACTTTGAATGAAGGAGAATGAGGCCATAACTGTTTAAGAATTATGCTATTAAGACAGCACAATGTGTTTTATTTTTATATAGAACATTACATATGAAGAGTCAAAACCACTTTGCAGAGAAAAGGGATAATAGACTGTACTTCATGGAGCTGTTTGGAGTGGTGCTCTGATTCAGAAGGAAAAGGACAAATGAGCGTACAGATGTGAAGAGAATAGCAGAAAAGCTGGACCTTGAAGGCAACAAAGCAGCCAGTAAGTTTCCTGACAGAACAGACATGGCAAAGGGGAGATGGAAAGATGAACTGCTGAAAAGAGCTAAATGTCACCTGGGCTGAAATACAAAGATGTAAAACTTTAGGCTGGAGCAACCCCTCAGTCCTCTTCCTGTAAAACACAAGTCCAGTGCTTAGCCTTGAACTAAGCACCACAAGTGAGTGTCCATTTACATGGGGCATATTTTCTCCTGTTGTGAATCCACCTGCTTGTGTCATCCTGAAAGATGGGATTTGTTGGGGAGATGCAGCCACACACCAAATGGGTCACCACAGCATCCTGCAGCACTGGTTGGAGTGAAAAGGAAAGGCAGGATGGGCAACACAGAACTGTGCTGTCCCTTTTGTTTCCCTACAGCCTTTAGAGTTAGGGAGGAGCATCACCCACTTGCTCAAAATGGGCAGGTTGCTGTTCAGTCAGACTGAGTGCAGTGAAGGGCCACAGGAAGGGTGCTGGGTGGGAACAGTTGCTTCCCTGCTTCCATATCAGATCACAGGATCACAGAATATTAGAGATTGGAAGGGACCTCCAGAGCTCATCCAATCCAGCCTCCCTGCCAAAGCAGGATCATCCAGGGTAGTTCACACAGGAAAGCATCCAGGTAGGTTTGGAAAGGCTCCAGAGAAGGAGACTCCACAACCTCTGGGCAGCCTGCTCCAGGGCTCTGTCAGCCTCACTATAAAGAATTTCCTCCACATGTTGAGCTGAAACCTCTGTTCCAGTCTGTAGCTGCTGCTCCTTGTCTTATTGCTGCTGACCAGCAAAAACAGATTGGCCCCATCCACTTGACACCCACCCCTCAGATTTTGTACACATTGCTCAGATCTCCTCTCAGTCTTCTCTTCTCCAGACTAAACAGCCCCAGGGCTCTCAGTCTCTCTCCATAGTGGAGATGCTCAAGAACCCAAATCTTCCTCATCTCTCTCTGTTGGACTCTCTCCAGCAGGTCCCTGTCTCTCCTGAATTCGGGAGCCCAAAACTGGACACAGTATTCCAGGTGTGGTCTCACTAGGGCAGAGTGGAGGGGGAGAAGAACCTCCCTAGCCCTGCTGGCCGCACTTTTCTTGATGCAGCCCAGGATGCCATTGGCTCTCTTGGTCACAAAGAGCATATTGCTGTTGCATGCAGGACTCCAAGGTCTTTCTCCATGGAGCTGCTTTCCAGATGGAGTGTCAGTTATGCTGTGTGGGAAGGCTCAGCTTATGGTCCTTCCAAACAAATTCCACATCTGCATTTCTTTCCATTTCATTATGTTCCTCACCTTCATGTACCTCCCTCCCACCTCTTCCCTGTTGACAGGATCCATCCCATTGCCTGCAATCTGCAAGGAATAAAAGGGACATGAGCTTTCATCACCACCACTTCCACACTCATAGCTTGTGCAGCAGGATGTGAGCCCACTTCCAGGCAGCTCTGGTCCTGCCAGCAGTGTGCCAGTCACAGCACCCTGCCCAGCCTGGAGCCAGAGGCCTTGGGAGCTGCAGGGAAATTCATAGCAGTGCTGAGTTCACTGTATCTGACTCCCAGCCCTGGGTCTACATAAGATGCAGTTGCTGAAGTAGCTGAAATATAGATGAGCCCAAAGGCTGCCTCTTCCTGTAGGAGGAAGTCTCTGGAGGATCTGGAAACACGGCATGTGCTGCATCTCCTGCCTGCCTTCCACGCCACTGCCTCCTAGCCGCTCTGCACGGCTGGGTGTTGACACTCATTCTGTGGTGGGGGCTCTGGTTGCAAGCCCTGTCTGCAGCAGCACAGGTGAGCTGCACACAGCAGGCAGTGTGGGCTCTACCAAAGGACGATCTAGAGCAGATGAAATGTCCAAACAGAACAGTCCAACTCAATTACATTTCATAGATAGGGGCATACAGATGCTTGTCTCAAACGTCTCTCTTGTGTTGCACTGGGTTATAGAGCTCAGGTTGCTTAGTTTGATTCACTGGGATGATTTTGCTGCTGCACCTTTATCTGGAGCTCAGTCATCCAGGACAGCAGGTCTCATTCTTAAAATGCAAAAACCCACAAACAAACAAACAAACAAAACCCCATTGCACAAAGTTGCTATTCCATTAATTTGATCCCTGGGGCATGCAAAAACTCAGAGCAATGTATTTTGCCCAGCTAGATTTGCAACCAATAATCTCTTCCAGGTTTATTTTTTTACATAGAAGAAACTTTTGGTGTTTGCTGCTACCAAATCACTGTCCAGGCATTGACTAGGCAAATGCAGTGAGATAAAGGAAATTTTATGGTCTTCATTTTTGCAGAGGTGAGACAAAGCATGGGCAGGTGAAGTGACTTCCCTAATGTGGGAATTGACATTAATTAATTGACATTAATAGTGCTGAAGGGCTTGCAGGGCTTTGCCTCTCAGTTCCATGTTTGTAGCAGTCCTGAAACCCCAAGTAAATAAAATCAAGCAGTATTAATTAATTAATTGACCTTAAAAGTGCTGAAGGGCTTGCAGGGCTTTGCTTCTCAGTTCCATGCTTGTAGCAGTCCTGAAACTCCAAGTAAATAGAATCAAGCAGTATTAATTAATTAATTGACCATAAAAGTGTTGAAGGGCTTGCAGGGCTTTGCCTCTCAGTTCCATGTTTGTAGCAGTCCTGAAACTCCAAGTAAATAGAGTCAAGTAGTATTAATTAATTAATTGACCTTAAAAGTGCTGAAGGGCTTGCAGGGCTTTGCCTCTTGGTTCTGTATTTGTAGCAGTCCTGAAACCCCAATAGAGTCAAGACTCATAACACTTGAACTCATCTGAACCATTATTTGTTAGAAGTTGGGATTTCTCTTTTTATCTTCTTTTAAAATAATCTTTTAATATAACATCCAGCAAGAATCCTCTTCAGCTAAGTGCAAAATTTGAAGCCTGCTGCCAAAATGAAATGCAAATAAAACATTCAACGAGTCCCAAATACGGCAAAGTGCTCAAGTATGTGTTTGTCTTTAAACACATCTGGAGCCCCATTGACTTTGACAGGGCTACTCATATGCTTAAAGTTAAGCCTGCTTTTGTTGGATTGTGGTTCTGAGGATGTGAGTGCTGGGGGAATCGTTTTCCTGCTCTCCAGAAAAGCCTTTAAATCACTTTTGTTTAAGGGGAGCTAACCGGTTGGACCTAAACACACCTAACAAAGCAACAGATCAAGAATAACCTTTATGCTGAGCCACTTGACATCTCTAGAAATTGCTTACTGATGAAGTTTGGTTCTTAAAGAAAATAACAATCTAATTATGTTTTTAAATTAAACAGAGCTGTAAGAAAAGCTTGATACCTCCAGGTGGGAATTTTGTGTAAAAAAAATGGAGAAGAGGGACCTTGCCAAGCTAAAGGGAATGCAGTGTGCATGTCTGCAGGGCAGGAGAGTTAGGCAGATTATTAGATTTCAGCACTTGAAAGGAGAAGCAGTGTGGTACATAAAAGGACTCAGATTGCTGATGGTTTTGCTGTTTTGCTGATGATCCTCTGAGACTGGCAAAACAAAGGGCTAGCAGAGCAGTGCGGCCCTGCAAAATCACAGTTGGCTGTAATACACTGGATTTCATTTGTGGGTGGGAAAGAGCTTAATCCAAACTCCCTGAAATCCATGGAAATGCTCTCACTGACTTCGAGGAGCTTTGCCTCAGGCCCTGCACTGCTCATCTTGCTGCACAGCACAGGTACTTGGGACTGCTCCAACCTGCACATCCCCTTAGAAGGCACACAGGCACACACTAGGGTTTGGGTTTCACCCTTGGCATACACATCAATGCACTTAAAAATGGAAAGAGCACATTGCTCCCACAATCCTTGCATGTTTTCACTTCTTCCTGGGCCACTGTGGGCTGTAGGGACTCTGCCACACTGGTGTGGTCCCCACAAGCAGTGGGGTGGTGCTGCCTCCTCCCTTCTCTCCATCACCTCCCACAGACCCCATGTGCCACTGCTGCTGGGGGCACCATGGGGATTTGCTTTCCAGTCAGTCTCAGGACTGCAGTGCAGGTGCAGCCCATGCACTTCAACTTAATTCCTTCCCAATGGGGTTTGAAATCATAATAATAAAGAGCAGTTGTTGGTGGTTTTTAAAGTAAAAACCAGAATTACTAATACTTCACAAAAGCACGGCTTTTAAAGCATCCCCACCTCTGTTTTGTGTCTCCTTAGGAGTCTAGGTTGGAAAAGCAGTGGGAAATACAAGGTAAGAAAGCCCTACCATCTAGGCCAAGCACTGCAATATAACATCTCTTCAGCAGTAATGACAATGGAGAAGGAACAGAATGCTGTCAGGGGATAATGGTGTCCTGCTGACAGCTAAATATGAAAGGCAAAGCAGAGACATTTATAAAATAAACAAGCATCAGGGAAGATGAGACATTTATTACAGAGCAGGAAATAGTGATTTTTAACAATGGTCCATTCTGGTTTCTCTCATTGTCACAGAAATAAAGTGGTGTAAACGAATGCTTTGTCTCATGTATGTTTTATAGTTTCTCAAGCAATTACCAGACTCTATTCAGTTTAGTCTATGGGAGGGGATTGCAGTTTATGGGGGCAAGCAGGCCAGGAGGAGACAGATTGCTTGTTTTGTGGCTAAATCCATGCAGCCTTCTGATCACCACCAAAAGCAATACGCCAGGGCTGTATCCCAGTGAGGCATGATGTAAGCAGCTTTACATGATGACAGGAAGATGTGCTGTGGTGTGGTGATGTCATTTTGGCAGCAGAGTCTGGTCAAGCATTTTCTCCACCCCACCCCTGCACATCATCCTGCTATGGTTGCTTCTCCCAGTGATGGCACTAAGTATGCGCAGGACGAAGAGATGGGATAAAACAACCCCCAGAAAATGGCTGGTTTCTCACAGAGTCCTCTGTGTCTCTGTGTTGTACCAGCTGCACAGATGAGGGCTGTGCTGGGAGGACAACTGCAGGAGGGTTACAGAGAGGACGGAGACGAGGATTTGAGATCCTGTGTCAGGAGGAGTTTCTGCCAAGAAGAGGGTAAGGAGGATGTGATGGTTTGGGAGTTACCTGCCCTCAACCCTTTGTAAAATGACCCAGACTAGAACTCAGCCAGCTGGAAGTTAAGAGATGAAGCTCTATTTACAGCTTAGCACAATATACAAGCAGAGATATACACTACATACAGGAATAGTTACAGAAATATACAAGTTTAAGGTAATACAGAAACACAACTCCCCTCCCAGAAATCAGAGACCCCAGGAGGGGCTCCCAACCACCCTTCCACCTTCTCCCCACCCCTATACCTTACCCCAAGGTTTGCCTTACATGCAAGGTGAGTTTGGAGGACTGGCCAGGGGGGTTAGAAGGAAAGTGGTTAGTGAGTTTAGTTGGCAGAGAGGAGAAAAAGCCAGAAGTTAGACAGCTGTGCCCCAGAGACTCCCTTATCTATGTTTTGAGTAGTTAAACATCTCGGCAAGCCTATGAGTGAAGTAGACATCACCATTGTTCTCCTTTCACAGCCTATAATATAATTTTCTCTATTAAAATATTCCAATTAGCCTCAAACCAGCACAGAGGACCATACCCTTGACCAGAGAGTAAAACTGCATTGAGACCACGACATAAAATGCACCACCCTGACACAGAAAGCCTCCCATGTGCTGCCGTACCACACATTTGTTCTCTGCAGGGTACCAGCCCTGCATGAATGCTTCACAGAGAAAAGTAAATGAGGATTTGGGCCAAATCAAAGAAAATCCCAATTTTGCCTACTACTTTAGTGAGAAATCCTGCAAGAAAAGTTACACTTCTTGCCATCAATATGCAAAACAGGGGACCAAAAAAAAAAAAGAGTAAGAATTTGGACATAATTAAGTAGTCAAGTTCGTGTCTGGAATGAGACCCATGCTGAACTCACACTCTTTTATTAACCTTGGAGGGGGGGTGGGGAGGGAAGCATTTAAAACATGGTAGAGTCATGGTGACAGGTATATAGATGAAGAAGAGAGAACACATATTTAAGTTGTCAGAGGGAAGTGTGACTTAAAGCTCTGGGATAAAATAAAACCTTAAAAACCCCCCAAACCCAAAACCAAAATCAAAACTCAAAGCCCCAGCACGGTCGACCATCAGAAAACATTTTCCAGTGACCCTTTAAAAAAATATTTCCTGAGTTGTCTTGTGGTATAAAAACCTCTCAAGACTTCAGAGTAACTCTCATGGATTGTTTTGAAATTTAAAGCTGGACTGAAAAATGTAAGAAAATACTACTGAGTGAGGATAGATTAGATAGCATAATAGACCATTTTCCTCTCTAATTTCCATTAAGGTGATTAGTTGGAATGTTGCTTGCAGCATATTAGTGAGAAAACACTGGAAGCACAGTCATATAGAGGATCCAATATCTCAACATAATGTTTGTGGTAATAACAGTGATATAAAAATCCATCTCAGGTATTTTATAATTCTAATTAGTGTCTGAGTGAATCACGATCTTTAATGTATGCATCTTGCAACACTCCCCAGGAGAAGAGATTTCTATCAACTGCTTAAAAGAAGAGGAGCAGATATAAACAAGGATTTGGTTGTGTGGTGTGCAAGGGCAATCAGGAAAAATTAATCTGAATTAACTGAAGCATGAATTAAATTTGGATCCTTCTGCCAAGTTATATTTTGCACATAATCCTCATTTGGAAGGAAAGTGTTTTCCACTGAGTGCAGAGTATTTGGCTCACACTACATACCTGTTGACACTGATAGCTACGGCCAGTTTAGAATGGATCAGCAGTGCTGTCCAGGGACTATTAAACGGAGAATTTGTTTGCATTTTTCTGTGCTCATGGTTTGGTGGGCAAGCTGCCAAGAATCTTAGAATTAACTACACAAAAACATCACCTCCTCTACGGTGGGAAAAACAGAATTGGCAGGGCTCGGTTTGGTTATTCATTCTGGTCCTGAGGAACCATAACTCACGTAGTGTATAACTGGAATGGCACAACGTGACCATGGGGCAGAGCAAGGGCCGTCTAGCCCCAAAACTAGTGTCAGCTCAGTGTGTTAAATAGGTCGCAGGTGGAAAAATAATAACTAACAGTCCTGGGAAGGTGGGAAGAGGTGCTTTCCAATAATGTCAGGTTTTAAGACAACATTTTCTTGCTTTCGAGTTTCTGCAGAAACATTTCCTTGTGTCGCTGCACTCTGCAGACGCCAGCCAAAGGCTGGAGGGGTTATTATAGGAAAGTGATTGTTTGGGAAAGTAGTGTTTGCTGCTTAGTGTTTTCTAGCTTTATTTTAAACTGTGCTAAATTAATGCCAGGAAAACCAACCAAACTAAACAACTAGAAAACCACCAGTAAACTAACCAACCAAACCCAAACCAAGCAAACAGACCCGAAACAACCAACCAGAAACAAACAAAAACCCAACCAAACCAAACCAAAGCCAAACAGAAACTACAACGACCTCCCCCAGATGTACTGACGGGGAGAAAAAATAAATTAAAAAAGGATAAATGGGGAAAAAAAAAGATTAAAATAAAAACAGGACAAAAAAACCCAAACCCCACCAAAGAACAAAAAAAAATCCCACAAAACCCAAACGATCCTAAGAAAAACAAGCAAACAAACAAAAAAACCAAAATAAAACAAAACAAAAAAGGCAAATCAATAAACCCCCAAAAAACTGAACCCCAAAAACGAACAAAAAGAAGGAGAAGCAAACAAAAACCTCTCCTGAGATGTGGGCGATGCCGACGCCCAACTCAGCGTCGCTGCCTCCCAAGCTGCTCTCGGGACAGAGAGCGTTTCCCACCCCAATTCAAGCCGTGGTGGAAATTTGGGTAGCGACTGTGACTTCCCCCGCGCCTGGGCGGGGGTCCCGAGCCACTCGGGCCACGTCTCCTCCCGCCGCGCGCCCGGCTCGCCGGCACGCCCAGGCCGGAAACCCCCGCGGCGGCTCCCGGAGCAGCAACTCCGGAGGGGGGAGACCAGCGGGATTCCCGGAGCCTCCGAGATGCCCTCGGTCAGGGCGGCGATTTCCTCGCCAGGACTGCTGAGTGGGCCCTGCGCCGCAGCTCCAACTGGCACAGGCGCCCCGGCGCCGCCCTGACCGTCTCCGGGTCCACGTTGCCGAGGTGGGGAGACTGCGGGCGGCGAGAATTAGCCGAGCTCGGCCCCACCAAAAGCAGCTCCGCTGACCCACCTCCTCGGACAGCGGACTTCACGGGGAGCAAGTAACGGAAGATGATGCCCATGCCCACCCCATGGCCGCCCGCCTCATCCTCCCTCTCTCTTTTCCACGCGGGACCAGCCGTGGTCCCGCACGGACGCCGGGCAGCCCCCTCCGCGCCCTGCCGGTGAAGCCTCGGCGGCTCAGCTCTCTGGAGTGCTGCCCGAGAAGAGGCCCGGCCCGGGGAATTCCGCCCCGACGGCGCCCACCGGGATCCATCCCAGGGACCGCGGAGGGGGAGTGGGGCGGGGCGGGCCCCTCCCCAGAGGGCTGTCCTGGCCTCTGAAAGCCCGCCTATGCGCGCTCCGCCCTCCCCACGCGTGATCGTCCCACGCGTGTTCACCCCTCTGTGACCGGGGGACACACACTCCACTATTCTCTTTCCGAAAGAGAATCGCGAGTCCCGCCAGCCCCAGAGCGGACGGAGGCAGCTGCCGCCGGCCGGGATTTTCTGGCCCGGGTGCGTCCTCCGCCCGCCAGTCCCGGGGGCAACCAGGAGGCACCAGGCCAAGCCCGACCCCCGCCCCGTCCCACTTGGCCCAGATGCTCCCGGGGAGAGCGGA
The DNA here is from genome assembly GCA_013399775.1 of Semnornis frantzii. Classification (NCBI taxonomy): domain Eukaryota; kingdom Metazoa; phylum Chordata; class Aves; order Piciformes; family Ramphastidae; genus Semnornis; species Semnornis frantzii. Next base: position 13,874 of record VWYK01121789.1, read on the forward strand.
GAGCCGCAGAGGTTTCTATTCAGGACACAGACACAATGGGGATACAAACCCCCTTTCTTTTCTTTGTTGGGTTTTTTTTTTTTTTCCGTGCGTGCCACCTCCCACGATGGGGCTGCAAGTTCCAGGCACACGGAGTAATGGGCTCGGTGTCTCTCCCCGGCCCGAATTACATCCCAGCACCCACGGTGATGGGCTCATGCCTCTCCCCGGCCAGGTTGCCTCCCAGTACCCACGGTGATGGGCTCCCTGGGTCTCCCCGGCCAGATCTCGTCCGCAGCCCAGGACTCCTCACTGTCCCGCAGCAGTACGGCTAGAAGCAGCTGAGGACAGTGAGGAACACAACTCACGGTGTCTTGGAAAAAAGCCTGGTCTTGGGTTTTGTTCAGCTAGATAAATGTCAGGCTGAGTTCGTAAATTTTCCCCTTTATCTGCTATAGAAAAAAAGTGTAAAGCACATATATATATATATATATAAAACTATTATTATTTTTAAACAGGAAACAGAAGAAAAAAGGAAAAAAGGGCGTAAAAAAGAGAAATGTTGCTTTAACACACTCTTTGACATCGGAATCGAATTAATTTATCTCGAGTAAAGAGAATTTGGGAGAGATCAGCGAATCTCCAGAACACATTTTTTTGACTCAATAATGTGCCTCCCAGGTGGGAGCACAACTTAAAATAGGCTTTAGGTGACGATATTCTGCTCTTTGCCTCGCGTCTAGAAACTCACTTCGATATCAAACAGCTTAGAAACAACTGAACAATTTCACAGAGAGAATTAATTATTTTAATAAACTGAGACATTCGACAGTTCACCATTTGATTTAAAATATCTATTCGTAACGGCACGGTCGAATTCTATCTTCAATAAGAGATGATTTTTGAGAGATTTGCGTTTGTCTTTTTGCACAGTCGATGTCAGGCGTTGTTTCTGAAAAGTAAAAATCACTGAAATATTATTTTCCCCTCATTTTGTCCGTAAAAAATGTGTTTATTTGTTTAGTTGGTTTGAGTTTGGTTTTATTTGTTTGAGGTTTTTTGGGGGTGGTTGGTTGATTGTTTTGTATTTTTCTGTCATCGACGATCTTCGGGCACCACAGCAGCTCAGGGCTACGAGAACGGAATAACCAAGTATGTTTCAGGTAAAGAAAGGAAAGCTCAAGCACAGTGAACCAAATCGCACCGTCAGATGTTGTAGACGTTTTATTTGTGCCAATTCAAGAGATCGATGGCGGCGGGGATGCCCGGCTGCCGGGCGGGAGCGCAGCCGCATAGCCCAGCCGCTTCCCCTGCGGCTGCCCCGGCCAGTCCCCAGCACCGGCTGGTGCCTGGAAACGGCCTTTTGTTCCCAGGATCTCATGCCGGAGCTTCGCCGATATTATTTGCTATTTTACGGCTGGTTTGGAAACCCAGATGAAAACGTTAGTGCCACACCCGAGAGGCAATGGACCGCATCCTCTCCCCAAACGCTGTTCCTGACTCCTTCCCTGAGCCGGCAGTCGCTACGACGACAGAACCAGTGAACGGACATCCGCACCGGCCCCTCACCTGCCCCGGTTCTATCTTTCCCTCTTCCCCGAGCCGCCGGGATGGAGCTTCCCGGCCAGCGGCAGGCGGCCGGCGGGCGAGCGCGGTGGCGAGAGGGGCACAGCCAAGGAGGGTGTCTGGTTTTATTTTCTTCTTTTACTCCCCAGGCTCGGGCAGGCATCCCCAGCGTTTGAGGGCTCGGCCCGGCACACTTTGGGGCCAGATCGCTGGTTGCCCTCGCTGCTCGAGGGGAGCATCTCTCGGTACCGGTGTCGCCTACGGACATCTGTCGGTAAAACCAACAGCAAAGCCGAGAGGCAGCAAAGCCACCCCTGCTCCGTTTCCAACCCTCAAAACTGGAAAACTCAGACTGGGGAGCCCAAACTTGGGGACCTCAGTCCCTGTGAATGGGGAGCAGCTCCGTCCCAGAGCTGTACCACTGCCGGGACAGCGGGCAGCCGCCCGGGAGCCGAGCATCCCGAGGGGCCGGAGCCCTTCTTTCCTCCCCAAATTGCGGCGAAAGGGGCTGCGAGTCCCCCGGGGCTGGCCAGGGGCTCAGAGGTCTCCCTCTCGTTGTGTGCTTAGACCTGTCAGTGGCCCCGTCTCCAGGGCTCCGCGGGGATGCTGGGCGAAAGCTGGGCGAAAGCTGAGGAGCCGGAACCTTCCTTGGTTCCCGTTGACACGTCTCCGTCATTCCCGCCGCAGGGGTGACAGTCTCGCTGTTAGTACCTGCTTTCACCCTCTCTGCTTCTTCCTAGTTGCTCTCACCCTCTCTGCTTCTCCCTTGACGACCCTCCGAGACCTGCTGGTCCCCCGCGGTGGCCGCTCGCCCGGGGCCAGCGGCACCTGCACCCGGTGCCGCCGGCGCGGCCAGGCTGGCGATGGGCCGGCTCCTCGGCGGTGCCCGCGGAATGGGAGCGGCAGGGGCACCTTCACCTCTCCCGGCCGTAGCGGCGGGGAGCAGGACACGGGGCAAGTGGTACTACATCATCCACCGGGTTGATCCACCGTCCTTCACCTCTGGCTTTCAGGGGTCCTTTGAGATCTGCTCGGTCGGCCATGTTGGTGGGTTTTTACTTTTAGCCGCACAAATGCCTCTCCTCGGGGCAGGATCTTTCCCTCATCACTCAGGTCGGCATCTACAGGTAGCCAGTTGCTGGGGACACCTAAAGACGGGAAAGCCTCTTTTTCCCTAACGAATGTACGCTGGGGATGGAGGAGGGAGAGTCTCCCAGGAGGCATGAAGACTGTGGAGACAAGGAATCCAGTAGTCTACCCCTTGAGTAGAGCACAGCCTTTTTGCCCCAGTCAGCCCTCAGCCCTGGCAATCAGGGTACCATGCTGCACTCTGCTCTGATCAGAGGGATGCATTTGCTTCCTCACTCCTTGTAGCAGAAGCAGTGTCCTCACCCTCCTCCAGCCAGGATTGCCCTTCTCTGGCATAGACCCTAGTCACAATAGTTTTGCCCTTGTTAAAGGCACAACCATCTTGGGAGTGGAATGTTCCCTCATACCTTCATGGAGGCACTGGTGAGATTTGGTGACAGCTTGGAGGAGATGGAGCTCTTGTCCCCACCCAAGAGGACACAGAGATGCAAGCTCAGTCACAGGCAGGCCTTTCCCATAGCTTCTTGGTTGTGCTTCCCCAGCTCATCCACTGGGCTTTGTCGGCAAAGTGGTTTTCCTTCCAGGAGGCAGCACTGCCCTGCCTTGCACATCTCAGTATGGGTATGTGTGTGGGGAAGACTTCAGATCTCCAGATGTCTTCTCCTGGCCCCACCCCATCCCAATCATTGGGATGTTCTGGTGTCTTCCAGCCTGTATACTCTTTGCTCCACATTTGCCAAGGCCAAGTTTGCAAGTGTGAATGCTATACACAGTAATTCATCTGTTGGGGTCCATGGGAAAGATCAGTGGCAAAGGGTTGTACCTGCTGTGGATGCCCATTCCTTGGACACCTGTATCACAAGTCCCTGTTACAAAATCTCTCTGAGACTTTCACTTCATTCCCTACTGAGAGGGGGCATCTCCCTCCCTTCCTTCCCCTATGGGTGCTAAGTGACAGCGACAAGGATGAAAGGAGGAACTGGGTTAATTTCCCCAACATGCTCACACAACCCCCTGTCAAAACAGCCACAACCCTTCCTTGCCTTTCCCACTATTGTGACATATTTTGGTGCTTCACTGCCTGGAGCTGTGCCTGACTCTGGGAGGAGCTCTGCAGGATTTAGTGGCAATCCTGAGTATGCCTCTGATGGTTTCCATACCCAGCAGTTAAGCCACCATGAGCCACCTCATTGAGTGAGTGCATGAGAAACCTGGATAAAAGCCTGCACTGGGTGTTTCTAAGCACAGTGAGCACACAAGTGTGTTCAAGTTTAAAAGAAGGCTTGGAAGAAAAAATGAGGTTGAGATGCAGCTTATGGACTCAGGCAATCTTCCACCATACTAATCTTTAACTGTGAACCCCTCTGCCCTTATAAGTGAGAGAGGGTACTGCAGGTACACTAACAACACAGGGCTGCAAAGACTTTTAACCATCCAACATGCAGCAGTTCCTGGGAACTGCTGCTGCTGCTCACAACACTTGGCTAGGGCATCTCTGCTTTCCTTGCATTTAGCATTCATAAAGACAGAGGAAAGAAAAGGGCTTAGGGAGGCATGGAATTAGATGACTGCCTCAGTCAGTGACTTAGTTTATATGAAGTCACTGTATGTGGATTCAATCAACCCTGTTGCATACACAATGCACCCTACAAAACCCCTTCTCACATGGGGTGATGAACCAGAACTCTTGTAAAGGATGCCAAAGCACAGAAAACATTTCAGGAAAAGAAAAGAGGCTAAAGAGAAATACCACTGTAAGAGGGAATTGTTAAGGTGCCATTCCCAGAAGAGCCTGGGTAACTGCCCGAATAGCTGAGAAACCAAACCAAACCCAGTTGCCTTTCCCCTCCACCCCAACAGCCCGTGAGGTCTTGCCAGTCTTACCTAAAGGAAAATGTCCTTCTGATTCCTCCTCTGGTGAGTTTGCAGGCACCAAGGCATTATGTGAAATGCATCGGTCATGGCTGTTCTGGGTGTTATCCATGCTGTTAGTGCTCATTCCTAAATATATCCAAAGGAACACAATTAGGAAGAAGAGAGATTTATCAGGAGCAAGCTAACCTCTACCTGCTCTATGAGTTGTTTTTTTTTTTTTTTTTTTAACCAAGCATCAACAGGTTAAGAAATAAAATGCATATCAGTGCGGGCTTGAGAGAACTGTATTTAGATTTACAAACAACATTGTAACTGGATCAACAGGCTATAATTAGAATTTAATAATCCAAATGCAGGAGTAATACGCCCGCTGCTTGAAAAATTGGAGCCTTTCTTTTGCAGTTCTGAACATTCAGCTCTGCAGATTGGACTCCAACTTGCTTGACACAATTACTGTCCTAGTGAGGCAAACAAGTTACAAATAAGAACAATAAGATCAACAATAGTCTAAGTCTCATACCATAAACAAAGGGAATAATCGGAACACCTCCTACCCCAGCGCAATCTGCACAACTGGGACAACCAATTAGGATGCTTATTGGGAAAAAAAAAAAAGATATACAAGAAAATGTTGCATGTGACAGACTTTTGAAAAGACTTTAAGCCTGGCAAATATGTTACAGGGAATCCTGTGAGATCCATCCATGACTATTAGAGTCTATTTTTGCATATATTTCTAAAGCCCACCTGAGCCAGGCATGACACTCAGCAGAACTGGTGAAGGGGGAAAAAAACCCCACACATGTAAAACAAAGTCTCCTCATTTTGCATTAAAAGTATTTAGCACGAGGTGTGTAGTTAAGCAAAAGGTTAATCCAAGGGATTCAACAAAGGGATTAAACACTCGTGCACCAAAACGGACACAGTCCCTGGGCTGTGCTGGTATCTACCTCTGGCAGAACATGGACACAAAGCAGACCCCTGGCAAAGCTCCTACCATGGACTGGCTGCTGAATGCTGCGGCTCAGGCAAGCTTCCAGTCCCAGATATTAAAAGGAGACCTCACCTCTCATTTTGCTTGCTAAGCACACATCGAAAGAGATTGCCCAGCCGGCTTGAGGCAGGCTCTCTTTTAAGCCATTGGCCAAGCTGGAGGAAGGCAGTCCTGCTTCCCGACAGTGATGCTGTGGTGCTGCCATCTGTGACATTTGTAGTTTCCTGAGTGCATCTGAGATCTCTTTTCAGTGAATGAAATAGTGGCTCAAGGGAAAGGGAGTAAAAAACAGGTCCTATCCCTGAGCAAGGGGAGGGACTACAGAAAGGAAAGTGCCACTTAGAAGTTTTCCTCCTTCAAACTTCCTGCCACAATGAGAGTTATACTTTCCCATTTTACTTGGAGAAAGCTAAGAATCCTATTTTTAAACTCATGCCAAAATCCAAACAATAGTTCTGGAGGTATTATATCTGTCTGGAAACAAACTATGTGCTATTAACTTTCATTTCTCTTAGGTTTATTTCCACCAGAAAGGAATAATCTGGAACAGGATCTGGTGGAAAGTGATCAGCAGGGATGCCCCAAGTCAAAAGTTCAGTTGAGAGGATATCAGTTACTCTTTAAGGGAACTCCTGACAGAAATTTTATGTTCTCCAGTCTATTTTAAAACTGTAACTTGATTTCTTTATGTACACGGACTCTTATTTGGTTTCTTGAAGTGCTTGGAGATAGTTGTGACAAGTACTGGTGAAGGAAAATGTTTAAAGAGACATCAAGGTGAAAGTCTATGTGTACCCTATTAGCCAGAAGTGGTTAACCCAGGGATGACATGGAGATGAATGCAATGCATAGGTAGGGCTCTAAGCCTTTTAAGTGTGCCAGAAACACCCATGCTGTCCCTGGGTGCTGGTACAGGCTTCAGCCTGCTGAGCTGGCTGAAAATGTGCAAAAATCAGTTCATATGGAGAAAGTCAGTTCCCTGTTGAGGGAGTTCCTGAAGAAATTCATGTGTGTTGCTTACCCCAGCAAGTACACCCTGTAGTCTGAAACAGGCCTGGGAGCTGGCATTTCAGTGTGAGGTGCGAGAATTTGAAAGCACCAGCTGAGTCTGTTTAGCTCCTTCCTCCTGAGGAAGTCAGGATTGCATCAGTTCTCATCTGTCTTTTGGGAGACAGCCACAGTCCAATTTAGGTACCCAAGCATCCCTAAGAGTATGTCATGGAATGTGCAGGGCTGAAACCTTCCCCCTCAAGGGTGTCCTGGGTTTCACTGTTGGGGTATGCTGGCACGACATGCCATAGCAGTGTTCTCAGCAGATGCCAGCTCCTTTCCCTGCTAAAAGAGAAGCAGAAGCTGAGAGGCTCTCCATCACTGGCACTAATGCAGAGCCTGCACAGCTCTGCATGTCATGGAGGCAGCTCGGAGAGGCCAGCTGGCATGCTATCATGATGTTTTTCACCCTGCTATCATCTTGCACTAGCCTAGAAATCAGAGAAGAATGAGTGCAATCCAGATGAGATTCAGAGGAGAGATTAATGTTGTCTCAGCTTCTTGTTTTTCATGGTTAAAATGATACTGCTCAAACTGGCTGCAGGCTGGCCAAGGGGTAAGCCTGCAAGTAGTTGCCATAGTTGCACTTGTAAAGTGCAGTATCTCTGAAGATTTCCTTTCTTGCCCTCACTTCCTTGCCTGCAAAACCAGGAGCTGCTCTTTTGGTGCTGTGTTATAAAGAAAGGGTTCTCAAAAAGGAGCCAGAGTGCCTGGGAAAGCAGTGGCAAGCACGCATGTGGCACACTGTGTTGCAGCACACCTGATAATTATTTTGGGTTTTCTTGCAGTGTCTTCTTCTTGCTGCAGTACACAGCAGCTGAAAATCAAGGCCCTCAGAACACACACCTGGTCAACTGTCCCAGCATGGTCAGATCATTAAACCATCAGGCACCACATAAGGGGAGGCTACACATGCTCGTGGTTATGTCTGTCTGTATTTGCTGCCAGCAAACCACCGGCAAAGTTGCAGGAGCCGTCTGATGACACCCCAGCTGCACTTATAGAATGGTTTGGGTTGGAAGGGACCTTAAAGGTCATCTAATTCCAACAACTGTGCCATGGGCAGGGACACCTTCCACTAGCACAGGTTGCTCAAGGCCTCACCTAACCTGGCCTTGAACAGCACCAGAGAGAGGGCATCCACAACCTTCCTGGGCAACCTGCTCCAGTGTCTCACCACCCTCACTCTAAAGAATTTCTTCTGAATTTCCACTCTCAATCTCCCCTCTTCCAGCTCAAAGCCACTGGCCCTTACTCTGTCACTCCCAGCCCCTGTAAAACATCCCTCTCCAGCTTTTTCGTAGCTCCTTCAGGTACTGGAAGGCTGCTCTAAGGATCATTCCAGAGCCTTCTGTCTTCAACAGCCCCAACTCTCCCAGCCTGTCCCCACAGGGGAGGTTCTCCAGCCCTCTGATCATCTCGGTGGCCTCCTCTGCACATGCTCTAACAGTTCAATGTTATTCCTTAGCTGGGGGCACAAGAACTGGACACGGTGCTCCAGGTGAGCACTTGCAGGCTTGCTTTCCCAAGATGGGCTTTTACACGAAGTCGCTGCCGCTGAACGTCTGCCTGCAGGCTCAGCCACTCCGCAGCGTCTTA
>VWYK01121793.1:0-12313 GCA_013399775.1 Semnornis frantzii
GTGTCCTTTGATCTAATCACTTTTAACCCCAAACTGTTTTGGCACTTCACCTTTGCTTTCAGCAATGAAACTGGTAAGCTTCTGCTTTGTTTATGCGTGGGTTTCTAAGACAGAAGGAGGAGGAAACAGAAAAGGTGGGGGGTAGCCTTGAGGCCTTCTGGGCAGTTTGTTTTTTGTCTGGAAGGGAATTGGGATTTCTGTCTTATTTCTACCTTGTATGAAACTGTAAATGCTTATATATATCATGTATATACGCTTGTAGATTTTGCAGCGCTTGATCTTAATTGCAAACCAGCTGAGTTAGTCTGGGTAATTTCAAGTAGGGGAGGGAGGAAGGTTCCTAATTCATTACAGCCAAATAGCCTCAATCTCCTGAGCCACTGGATCTTTATTGAGAAGTTTGTATATGTCTTAATTCATTTTCTCACAGCCTATCCCTCTGTGGTAGGGTTTAGGAAATTACCTCCCAAATAAAATCTACCAGACCAGCTCAGATGGCTGCAGCTAAATTTACAGCATATACACACAATATATTTACAGTTATATACCATTATTTACAGTTTAGAAATAATACAGAAATCAAATCCTCCCCCCTGGACAAAGAAAATCCTAGAAGGGGCCAACACCACCTTCTTCTCTCCCCCTAGATAGAAAACCAGCAAGATCTCACATGTTAGCAGTAAAAGGTGTGTGGAGAGTCAGAGAGGTGAAGGAACAGCGAGAGAGCCAGAACCCAAGAGCCAAGAGAGTGAAATTGTTTATACATTGCCATTTTATCCCTCTTAGCAAACCAATGAATGATAGAGGCTTTATCATTATTACTCTTTTACAACCAATGCCATAATTTATTTACACTCTGCACTGAACTTTCAGAAAAGTCCTGATTTCTCTTACTGGGATTTTCCAGTAAGCCTTAAACTACTGCACCCACTCAAGCCCACTGTTTTATCTTTATTTTACCAGGTGGGTTGTTTTTTTTTTTCCCCAATTGCTTTACCCATCTGCTTCAAAGATACAGTGTTTTGTTATCTTTACTCCCATCCTTTCTCACACAATTTGAGGTATAGCAAAATGTCCCCTCACTTATCAACCTCTGGGGCTCCTACACAGCCATGAAGGACATCTAAGCATCCTGTTAGCCACTCTCCTCTGAGTTCCCACAAGAAAGGGCTGAAAAACAAATGCCTGCCAGGGACATGGTTCTGAAGACATTATCAGGATAACCATAAACCAGGTGCAAATTGTCCCTGAATAGGGGGATAGCTCACAGAAAGTTTATAAAAACAGTGCAGAGCATTGAGGAATGAAACAGTTTTCCATGTGAAGTCAGGAGAGCAAACTCTTGATTGAACATATTTTTGAAGACAGCCTGGTTGGACAGCCCTTCTCCAGCTGACAGCATGCAGCAGTGCACTCAACATCCTTCTTTCCCCCTCCCCCTTGCAGAGTTGGGATGGGGGAAAGAGAAAAGCATGGCAAAGGGGCAGGAGAAGTCATCTTTCCAGTATAGGGCTGGGGTCGGTGCACATGGACCCTTCCCCACGCCATGTGTCAGAATTCTTGCCCTTTGGCAAGCCTGGGATGCAATAGGTTGAGTTTCCCACTTCTTTTGGTGACATTATGACACAATTACTCTCGGAGATATTAAGATGGAACAAGCTGACAGCACGTGCTGCTCCCCCTGTGGCAAGGTGCTTCTCCCTCACTGTGAAGCACTCTGGCTTTTTGCATCACTCATGGTGGATTATAATTACAGTTCTAGAAGGCTTCCTGGAAAACAGGAATCCTCCCAATTACAACGCCACCTCATGAGTAAATTGGAGTATTTCCTACAGTGTCTGAGGAATTGCCTGCCTCTGGTTGGTGGGGGAATAGTGGGGGCTTGTGGAGTTATCTTTTTCTTTAAAAGGTTTGTTACTGACAGATAGATAGATAGATAGATAGATAGATAGATAGATAGATAGATAGATAGATATAGTGAACGTAGTTTCCAACCGAACACCAAATCTGTACATTTTCCTACCTTTGGTTTCAGATTAATGAATGATTTGTATTTTTATTAATTCCCTACCTCTTCATTGCATAACACAGCCACAGAATCACACAATGTTAGGGGTTGGAAGGGACCTTGAAAGATCATCCACTCCAACTCCCCTGACAGAGCAGGATCACCTATACCAGATCACACAGGAGTGCATCCAGGTGGGTCTTGAGAGAGAGACTCCACAAGCCTCCTGGGCAGCCTGTTCCAGTGTTCTGTCACACAGTGATAAAATTTCCACATGTTTGCATGGAACTTCCCATGCTTCCACTTCTACCCACGGGTCCTTGGCCTTAGCAGTATCTTTAAAGCTAGTGAAATATCCTTAGTTAACCACAGTGCCATTACTCAGCTTTTTCAGGCTTACATGTGTCTGGGAATGAAACAAAAGAGTTCTATGCAAAAATACACAATGGCAAACCCATAGAAGAAACTCTTCACCGTTCTTCAGCACATGTAATTTGTTGAGACCCTGAAGAGGTAGCATGAATCAAACATTACCTCCAGAGAAGCAGCTGAGAGCTCTGCTGCTGCTTACTCCTGCTTTTCTCCCTCCCTGGAGGTGTTCAAGGCCAGGTTGGACAAGGCCTTGAGTGATCTGTACTAGTGGGAGGTGTCCCTGCCTATGGCAGTGGGTTGGAACTGGATGATCCTTGAGGTCCCTTCCAACCTTACCATTCTATGATTCTATGATTCCAGTGCGGCCACCATCTCTCCTGGGGGTCCATCCGGAAAGAGGCTGACACCACTGGTTGCTAGTGGAGTCCAAGCATTTCCCTCTGCTTGCACCTGCTTCTTTGAATGCCTGGAACAAAAGTGGAGTTATTTGCCTTCTTTCATTTAAATAGATTCTGGTGTGGTCTCTGGGAAAATTGTTCTGTGAAAAAAAACAGGTAAAAAATATGACCAGAAGATAATTTCTTACACACTTCCATGGATTATACTTTCGAGGGCTTGAGTTTTCTTTAAACTCTTTTGGGGGAGTGGATTTTGTTTGTTTTGCTATTTTTTGGGAAGTTTTTCCTATTTAAGCAAAGGCTTTGTGTACATGAGGACCAAATCTCAGTTGGTTTACCTGTAGTTGCTTCAGATATTACAGAATACTTAGAAATTCTTTAGTAGGGGGAGATCCTATGCGACTACATGCGACTCCTCTCCCACTATCCACCCTTCATATACATCCTACTTATAGAAGCATAGAATCATAGAATGGTAAGGTTGGAAGGGACCTCAAGGATCATCCAGTTCCAACCCCTTGCCATAGGCAGGGACACCTCCCACTAGTACAGGTCACTCAAGGCCTCATCCAACCTGGCCTTGAACACCTCCAGGGAGGTTGTGGAGCACAGAAGCACAGAATGTGATCAAAGATCACGTTGGGTGATTCTGTGCTCCACAACCTCCCTGGGCAACCTGTGCCAGTGTCTCACCACCCCCACTGCAAACAACTTCCTCCTAATATCCACTTTCAATCTCCCCTCTGCCAGTTCAAACCCATTGCCTCTCGTCCTGTCATTACAAGACCTTGGCTATAGTCCCTCCCCAGCCTTTCTGTAGCCCTCTGCAGATATTGGAAGGCTACTATAATGTCTCCTGGAAGCCTTCTCTTCTCCAGGCTGCAGAGCCCCAACTCTCTCAGTCTGTCCTCAGAGCAGAGCTGCTGCAGTCCTCTGAGCATCTTCACAGCCCTTCTCTGGGTCACTATTATTATCATTATCATTGTTATCATTATCATTGTTATCATCATTAGTATCATTATTGACACCTGCCTTCCTGCCGGGCTGATGCCTTTGAGTTCCCCTGGGGACTGGCTGACCATGCTGCTGGCAGCCACTAGAGGATGCCCCCAGGGCACTTTGAAGAGCGCAGCAGCAGCTCAAGTGGGCTTGGGCAGGGGCAGAGCCTCTCAATCCCTCTCCTGGGGCTGCTCCTTCCTCTCCTGCAGCATTAGCACCCACAACCTCACACACATACAGGCTGGGTTTGCATTGCTTCAGGTTCCCTGAGGTTAGTTTTTTTTCTGTGGTGGGTGGTGAGTTCCAGAAATTCCAGTGCAGGAATTTCCCCACTAGCTCCGAACCTCTGTGGGGAAAGGGGGGAGCAAGAGATGGTGTTTCAGAGCAGGCAGAGCTTCTAGATCACCTCAAAACACAACAGCCCAACTCCTGTGCTTGCCTGAAGCAGCATGTGCTGTGAGCTCCCTCCTCTTCTGCCCACTGCAGCATCAAAGTGGAGCTGGGCTGCAAGTCTCTGTGCACACTGGGCAGACCTCGGGGGTGCCTCCCTTACTCTGGTTCGTGAACACAGCCCAGGAGGTCTCTCCCCAGCTGCTGGGTGAATTTCCTCCCTGGTGTAATCTCCCAGGTCTCCTTGGGCAGCTCCCCTCCTAGGCACCATGATTTGTCCAGTAAGTTGCTGGCATCAGCTCTCTTTTATAGCAGCATCTCCACATCTCAAGCCAGGAGTCTCTGGTGAGACAATGGCACAGGTTGCCCAGGGAGGTCTTCAAGGCCAGGTTGGATGAGGCCTTGAGTGACCTGTACTAGTGGGAAGTGTGGCAGGGGGTTGGAACTAGATGATCTTTGAGGTCCCTTCCAACCTTACCATTCTGTGATTTGTTGAGTTTCTCTGAACTTCTTCCTTTTTCCTTCCCTCCTGTCAAGGCCCAGAGAAGCCCTGGAAGTAAATACAAAATGCCAAGCTTAGCTTTTTTTAGGTCACCGTAAACTACTCGCTTATCTGCTTCAGGAATATATAAGCCACAGATGTCATCTTGGGTCAGCCCAGAAGGATAAGGACTAGAAAGGTGTTTTGGGCTGTAAACATGAATAAATCAGGATCACAGAGGGGAAAATATCTTCCTGTATTCAAATAGCCTTTTTTTTTAATGCCCTCTCCATTTTCCTCAAAGGATCCATATTATTCTGGCAGCAAAGCGCCTTTTACATCTCTGGGTTTCCACACTCCATGCCCAGCAGCCTATCATAAGGAAGCACAAATCTACTAACTAGTAAAATGAGGGATTATTTCCACTCATCTGTTGACAGACATCTCTCCGAATTGGATCAAATGATTAAAGGCATTAGAATGACGTCTTGCAGATCCAGATCAAACCATTGGAAACCTTGAGACTGTTTCTCCTTTGCTTGGAAGGAACCACCAGAAATAGTTGTAGGTGCTAATTTCCCATTATTCTAATGTGAAATTGTTAATTGGGATCTTTGAGTGTTTTACTTGCTGGAATCCTAATTGGGGGAGCTCAAAATGAAAGGACCGTGCAGCAGCTCGCTCCCTGCCCTGCTCTTTGGGGTCTCTTCCAATGCCTGAATGGTTCTTCCTCGAGTTGCTTACAACAAGAAGAGGGGTCCAGGCTCTGAAGTCCTTCAGCATCTCCCATTACGAAGATGGCGCTGCTGAAAGTGAAATTCAATCAGAAGAAGCGGGTAAAACTAGCGCAGGGGCTATGGCTCATGAACTGGTTCTCGGTGTTTGCTGGAATCCTTGTCTTTAGCATGGGGTTGTTCCTCAAGATTGAGCTCCGGAAGCGAAGCGAAGTGATGGACAATTCTGAAAGCCACTTTGTGCCCAATTCTTTGATATTGATGGGTATATTATCCTGCGCCTTCAATGGGTTTGCTGGCAAAATTTGTTATGATTCTCTGGATCCCACAAAATTTGCCAAGTGGAAGCCTTTGCTGAAACCTTACCTGGCACTGTGTTTCTTCTTTAACATACTCCTTTTCTTCGTTGCTCTGATTTGCTTCCTCATGAGGGGCTCTCTGGAGAGCACACTGGCACAGGGGCTCAAGAACGGTATGAAGTTCTACCGGGACACAGACACCCCTGGCAGGTGCTTCATGAAGAAGACCATCGACATGCTTCAGATTGAGTTCAAATGCTGTGGCAACAGCGGCTTCAAAGATTGGTTTGAAATTCAGTGGATCAGCAACAGATATCTGGACTTCAGCTCCAAAGAAGTGAAAGAGTAAGTGACTTAGTGGGTCTTCTACAGTGTGGTATTGTTATTTTATCAGTATTATACTAAAGAAATGTATTATACTAACAAAATGTATGTCCCAGCAAACACTGACTGGGTGGGGTTTTTTTCCCTTTACTCTACTCTTGCTCAATAAGCATCCCAAACGATCAAGTAGATCGCTTCTTCCTCTGACCAATTCCTCTAGCTTTATCCAGAACATAAAAATACGAAGTGTCAAGTTACAAGCCACACATGCTTACTACCAAAACCGACAGGAAAGTCTCAGCACTTCACTTGAATAGTGAAGATTTAAGAAATCTTGAAATAGTGAAGTGATGGTGAATAGAAATAGCAAAGATTTGGAAAATCTTCCTAAAACATATTTCAACACAACTTATTAAGTTCCTAAAGAAAGAATACCCTCTATGTATACTGTTGATATAAATTCCAAACCCCCACTTTACATATTGGCAATTAATCAATCTCATGGAAACAAAGAGAAGCAGTAATGCTTTACCAGTAACTTGGGAGGGTTAATTTTTTTTTACTATTATTTTAATTTCCACTCCATGAATTACGTCAGTGGTGTAATGATATTGTCAACACCTGTTGATGTTGGTAGGTAGGATGTGGAAAGGTAGGAACCTTTCCACAGTGCCCAAATGCATTTCAAATTCTGCTCTGTACCAAAGCATGTTCAGTATCAATATATTTCAATACGGTTGTGCCAAGTATTTTTTTAGACCTCATGTGAAAACAGCACTGCTTTCTTCTATACAAATGAGAACAGACTGTTGACCAGAAACACCTTAATACCTCTGATGTCAGTGCCTAAAGAGGCAGTAATCTCAAAATCAGGTTAGGTGCGGTAAGCACAAGTGAAAAATAAATGTGAGAACAAATGAACTTTTGAAATTAAAAAATGAGCACTGAGGGTAAATGGCCACAGTGTTTTAAAAAATTAGCCACCAGGGGAAGAGGTCATCACTAGTCAGAGGTCTTCAGAAACTGAATTAATTAATGTATTTTGGTTGCACAAAGAGTCCTGTAAACTGGAAGCAATCTGAGTTGTGTGTATCCTGTCTGTATTTAAAGTAGCTTTGGAAAAAGCTTCGTGCACCTTTCAGGACCCTGTCTGAGTGTGCAAATGGTATTTCACCTACCTATCTCTCTGCATATTGTTTTGACTGGTTGAGTGGTCTGGTTGTTTTTACAATCCTGAACTAGGACTTTGTAGTGAAAAGTGCTACACTTAACCTATTGCACTGTGGGGTTCCAACAAATACCTTCTCTATGCAACAAGAGAGTATTTGCCTTGAGAAGCTATGCCCGTGGGTATAAGTAACTACTTGAAAACATAACAAATTCACCTTGCCTGTGTTACATGGAGATGTGAGAGCTGCAACTTAATCCAGCAGCAGAGGAAGGGCACAGCACAGAAGGAAAACAAGGTTATATTGTCTTTCATATATCTATCTTGTTTGGGGCTGAGACTCGGGGAAAGTTCTTTGTATGACAGAGGCAGGAAGTAGGGAATTAAAAATCCACAAATGGATGTTAATGAGTGAATTAAGGGTTTGAATTATCAGTAGTGCACAATCGCTGCTCACGTCCCTAGTGGGATATTCTGGGTCCTTTGAAGTCAGTAGCAAAGTCCTTTCTAATTCCAGGGAAGGTGGAGTCCATCCCCTGCAATGTGATCTTTACATTATTTGTAGAGCAAAGGCATGATCTAATCTCTCTGAAAATATTGGTTTACACATCAGTGGAAATTAGGCCCAACTCTGAGCACACTTTACATTTAGAGATAAAACCTCATCTGCATTTGGTGGTTAGATACATTTAGGCCGAGTGCAAAGTGAAATTTTGCTTCACCAGGCTCTGGTGATGCAATCATCTCTCTATGACACACTTTTAAATATCTGTGTAGAAAGCTACAGGCAACTCAGACATTTTTCATTTTTTTAACCCACTGGTGCTGTCCATTTTGTCGTTTTTTAAGCTAAATGGCATTTTTTAGAGTTGCAGTCTTCTTATAGTTTGTTTGGGTTGGTTTTTTTTTTTCAATGTATTTTGTAAGTATACTTCTATCTCATTTAATCACTTCGCAAGACAACATACTTTTTATGTAGGGCAAGCACAGTCTCAAATGAACAATAGTTGGTGAGCTACCGCAAGGACTCAGAACTTTTTCAATATCTTGTTGCTGAAGTATGTGTCCTGTTTTAAGTACTGGCTACCTTCCTGAGCCAAGACCAAATGCATATCCCTTTCCTGAAGCAATTATCATCAAACAGAAGCTGTTAGGTTTGTTGGATCAATGGCCTAACTGGATACGGTGGGTCCTAATGCTGTTGTGGATCCTTTTCCAAGCTCAGGTCACCTCCAGCATCTCTCTTCCCCCCTTGCTATGCTGTGATCACTCTTTTCTGGCTGCCCCTCCCGAACTTCCTCTCTGACATTCGTTTAAAAATTGATGTCTTTGAAGTAGTGACCCAAGAGGAGAAGTTTCCATAGCGACCCGAGAGGACAGGTTTCCATCATGAAGAGCTAATTATAGGCTCGGGGTAACCTTGCCATAGAAAAGGATTTCAGAAAGCAGAAGTACCCAGGACAAGCACTGCTATAGGAAGAGGAGTTGCAGAGAAATTACACAGCCAGGAGGCACAGTGGGAAGTCTCCTTGGCCTTTGTTTTCCTTTCTCATGCCCATTCACTCCAGCGTGGCTTTAGAGGTGTGTGTTTGCTTCCTTCTGCTCTTGCCCGCAGTCGGATCAAAAGCAATGTGGACGGAAGGTACCTGGTGGACGGTGTCCCTTTCAGCTGCTGCAACCCCAGCTCTCCCAGACCCTGCATCCAGTACCAGGTCACCAACAACTCAGCTCACTACAGCTATGACTACCAGACGGAGGAGCTGAACCTCTGGCGCCGCGGCTGCCGAGAAGCCCTTCTGCAGTACTACAGCAGCATGATGAGCTCCATGGGTGCTTTCGTCCTCCTCGTCTGGCTTTTTGAGGTAACTCTCTTCCCTCAGCTCTGCTTTGCTGAAGTGCCAGCTCTGCAGAGGCAGAGGTTTTCAGCATGAGCTTCAGGGTTAAAGGTCAGACCTGTACTAATGGGAGATGTCCCTGACTATGGCAGGGGGTTGGAGCTAGAGATGATCCTTGAGGTCCCTTCCAACCTTACCATTCTATGATTCTATATTTAAAATAATTTTTTTGGCCACTATTCTTTGGCTGAGAAAGTATCTAATAGTGAACACCTGTGTAAGACCTGAAAGGTCTCAAGCTGGAGACACAGCTGGGAAGCAGGAGGTGGGGGTTAGAGTACAGAACCCTTCAGTCAGAGCAAGGGGTCAGAGCCTCAAGTATCCCACAGCAAGAGGGCAAAAGGCACCGATTTTCTGCCAAACACAGTGTGCTGAGACGGGAAGAGTAAGTGAAGGCTCCATTGCACAGAGGCAGGAACTTCACATGCACCACGATTAGTACACAAAGCAGCATCCCAGAATGAGATGGCAGCAGTCTGTGGGACAGAAAGCGCAGTGAAGGGGTTTATGTCTGACGAGAATAAGACCTAAAACCTCACACAGCATCCAGCTTCAGACAGCTCTTGGTTTAAGGTCCTTCATCAGCTCCACCAATATTTGTGGGATCAAGAAGGGGTTTAGGTGAAGCAGATGAATTAGTTTTATTGTATTCTGCTCTGCAAAAGAAACAGATGCTAGTAGTGCCCAGAGAAGATGCTTGTGGGCACCACGACCCCAAGTGCAGCTTTGCTGCTACAGTACTGTTCATTGGATGTGAGTAAAACATGTGCTTTTGCCCTGGGAGGTGGACAGCCTCCTAGCTGGGATGTTTCATCAGTGCTAACATGGAGGGAGTGTGGGCTGGCAGTGGCACGAGGGCTGCCATGTGAGGTGCTGGGTGCGGAGGTAAGGCAGGACTGCATGGCAAACAGGGACAGCGCAGCTCACTGTGGGACATGGAGTGCAGCAGATCCTTTCTAACCCTTCAAATGGCTGCTGAAAATGGCATTGCCTATTTTAAATGGTTCAGCCAGCTTTAAAAAAAAAAAAAAACTAGATAAATAGAATTTTTTAAAATATTAATTGTATTTTAAAATATTAATTGTATTTTGATAAAAGCACTGACCTGCATCCTTCCAGGATTGAAGATGCTTTTTAGAAGGCAAACACCTATCCAAATAATGTGTCAACTGGAAAAAATATAATAAATTTACTTCAGGTTGTGTTATTTTAAAATAGTTATTAATAATTATTAATCAATTATCATTCATTCATAATTATTATTTAAAACAATGCATTTCTCTGCACAGCTGGCAAATGAGCTGCCTCCTTGAAGTGCTGTTGTTCTGGTAAGGGAAGAAAGAGGAGCTCCCGACAGCCTAGATTCAAATAAAAGTTTGGAAAGTGAGGGGAATTTCAACTGTATGTAAAAACAAGAGGCAAATTTAAAAACTGAGCAGAAAAATGCAGAGAAACACCAATACCAACTGTGAAAAATCATGACTAGGAGCCTGTGAACATATCTCTGCTGACCTGTCGGAGCTTAACAACAGTAGTATGATAACATTAACAGCAGTGATAAAAATACAGTTTGTTTTCTAACTCTTAAAAGTACATTTAGGGTTTTTTTTTTTTCAACCTGTGTCATAATGAGAAATGGCATCTTCTTTTCATTGTGTTTTTCAAAATACAAGGCAAAGTTGTTTGTTTTTTTGGTGTGTGGGGTTGTTGTTTCTTTGTCTTTTCTGGGCAATCAGAGATACTCAGGGCAAAGCTTTAAAGAGATACCACAATCTTGGGTTATATTAATTGTCCCCTCCTGAATATTTATAACATCCTTGATATTTTACTCGATCTGTGTCTCAGACTTCCTCTGCTTTGAAGGCAAACTTTGAAGGGAGAAAACAAAGCAAGAGGCAAATATTAATTTAGTCCCCTTTGAAGTATAACAGCTGTCTCTAAATTGCAGTCATGGTAGGAAACGATAGGCAGCTGCTACTGAGTAGCAGTGCAGCAGAGGACCCCACTCCCGGCCAAGACAAGAAGAAAAAGAAAAGTTCAGAAGCAAAGGAGCAGCCTGATTTGGTTTGCACATTTCGTTGCTGTTAATCTGAGCCTGGTGGTACAGCCACAGCATCTTCCCAGCGAAGGAGGCTAGCAGAGGACTCTTCCAGCTGGGTGGGTGGTAGGAGGCGTGGGAGCGAGGACAGAGCATGGAAGGAAACACTCATGGCAGCTGTTGCTTTGAGCTGTGGGAAAACACAACATGCCAAATGGGTGTGGGAGCCTCAAGGGAGGGCTGTGCAGGTTTAACATTTCTATACGAAGTGCAAGGAAGACCAAACCTACTTGGAAGTGTCAAAATTTCTGTTTGAAAAAAAAAGAAAAAGCAGCAGGTGACAGGTAGTGGAAATGTTCTGTTACCCACACCTGCTTTTACTAGCAAAAGCTTCCCATGGCTGCTAACTGGGCATGAGAGTGACAAAAAAAGATTGCAGGCTGCTGGAGCTAAGCCGCCTCAGGCTAAACCCTGGCAAACAGATGGGCTTTGCTGCAGAAGGTCAAGTAGAGCAAGCCTGCCTCTCTTCTTGACCTGCCTTAGGCAGCAAAGGGGAAATGGGGGGTTCAAGGGTGCCCTGAACAGAGCATTTCAAAGGGACGGAAGGGCAGTAGGTGTTTCCTAAGGTGCTCCAGGTCCTTCACCTGTATAAGCACATGGCTCTCAACAGATTACAGCCTGTTGTATCCTGATATTCAGCTCAGATGTGTGCCACACAGGAAGCTCCAGGAGGTGGGAACCCAGGACTCCAGGAGGTGGGAACCCAGGAAAGCTCTGAAACATGAGCTGAAGGTGCATTGTACATCATGTGTTGGAGAGTAAACTCTCTGATGCATCCAATACTGGGAGTGAACTCCTGATAGTCCTGAAAACCAGCCCAGGGACCCTCCAGAAGGACACAGTTTGCTGGCTGAGCATGCTGTGGTGCAGGGGGGGTGCACCAGCCCAGCCTGCTCATAGCTAGTCCTTAAGAAACCTTTGTTCTTCCTGCCGCTCTAAAGCTCATGCAAAACGACAGGAATTTGCATGAGCGTTTGTCAATTGGCCAGGGGAAGTCATCACTCAGCAAGACTGGACTAGCTTTGGGACCCTCATGCCCAGGCCTTCTCTGATGGATTCTGAGTGAGCACAGGTCTACAGTTCAGAGGCACAAACTAGTTGAGGTTGGAAGAGGCTCTTGTCCACAACTCCCTGCTCAAGCAGAGGC
>VWYK01121804.1:0-10194 GCA_013399775.1 Semnornis frantzii
ACACAAAACATAGATGAGACAGTGCCTCTTGGTCTCTGTTGCTTTTTGCCTTCTCCTCTCTGCTGAGTAACTTCACTAACCACTTTCCTTTTAACCTCCCTGGCCCATCCTCCAAACTCACTTTGCACATAAGCCAAACCCTGGGGTAACATAATAGGTGTGGGGAGAAGGTGGAAGGGTGGTTGGGAGACCCTGTTGGGAACTCTGATTTCTGGGAGGGGAGTTGTGTTTCTGTATTACCTTTACCTTGTATATTTCTGTAACTAGTCCTGTCTATTGTGTATATCTCTGCTTGTACATTGTGCTAAGCTGTAAATAGAGCTTCAGTCCTTAACTTCCAGCTGGCTGAGTTCTACTCTGGGTGATTTTACAAAGTGTGGGGAGGTGAGGAACTCCCAAAGCATCACAGGCACCAGGCTAGAGCCAGGCCACTTACTGTCCAGGCGCGCCGCTCGTTCATCTATCACACACTGCTTGGTGTAGGAGTCTTCAATTGTTGGGTCATAATCCGTAACAAAATAGGACTGCAGAGAACAAAGACAAGGCTGAGTGTAAGACAATCACGTGCAGGACACTGAGGAAAGTGCTAAACACCAAACACTTGGCAGCTTAGGGAGGATGAGCAGGTTTTACCTGTGTGCAGCCATTTGCCCCTTTACCCAGAGAGATAGTGGGCAGCTGTTCACCTCTTCTAGTAAGGGTTCATGAACTGTACAAACTGCTAGCAGAGTCACTGCATTTCCTGCTTCCTACAGAATTCCTAACCTTTTCTGGTAACTCTGAGGATTTCCCAGCAAGGAATCCTTGAAGCTTTTAATGTCTCTAGCAGCTTTTAATGTCTCTAGCAATTGCTGCATTTCTATGAACCTCGGATAAGAATTCCAAGAAACTTCTAAAACCTAAGTTTCTAAGATTTCCTCTCCCACCCTCAGAGCCAGTATTTTCTAGGAAGTGTCAGGAATTTCCCATCTGTTTCTAGAATTCTCTAAACACTTTTGTACCAATTTCTAGCAACAGCTCCATGTATCACTAGTGATGCTTGTTCTGCAAGCTGAATAAAGTTTAGCAGATCATCCTTGTTCCCAAGACTTGTCTCCTGTTTTTAATGACCTTAGGCACACAGACCCTCAGAAAACAGAACTCCAGAAAGCACAGTAAGCCATGAAATGGCTTTGTTGCCCACTGCCTAAGCACAAGTGCTTCACCAGACATTGCCAGGCTGGTACCTCTCATCCAAAATGAAGAACAAAGCCCATTCTGGTACATCTTTCTAGAGACTGAGTGATCTGTATTCAACACTGAGGTAACCACACTATCTGAAGGTGACAAGATTAGATTTCACAGGATGAATTTTCACCTTGCATGCAGTCAGCATGCAAAGTTACCTTCACCCCAAACTAAAGCACACTGGCAGAACAAATCTGAGCTCTGATCAAACTTCTCCTTTCCTATGTTCAGTGCAACAGGCACTGGGGATGCTTTTACCCTGGCTGCTCAGAAATCAGGCACAGCAGGCATGTGTGCACTCAGGTGAGTGCCACAGTCACTGAGGGTTTGCCACCTCTCCATGAGTCAGTTTTGCAAGCCAGCAAGGAAACAGGAATGCTTTTAATCACATTTTGGCTCCTAGGAAGAATTTTTAAAGAGTGTTTTTCTTGTATTAAGAAGATATCACCAAAAGCAGGGTGCATCTCCTTACTCGTGTCACAATCAGTAGTTCTTACTGAAGCATCTCTGCCATCACACACATTCAAAGACACCAACAAGACACCACTATGTTCCTCTTACTTACTCAAGTCAACAGATGTCATGGCAGTGAAAGCAAACTAAAACAAAAAAAAGAACTGAGATTACAGCACTAGCCCACTAATCTCCTCCAGACACATCACTGTCAGTGCAGAACAGAGTTAACCCTGTTGTTGCAGATACAATTTTATTAATGTGGTTGTCATGGGATCATAAAATGCTTTAGTTTGGGAAGGGGTCTTTAAAAGGTCACAGTCCCTGCATCTGTTCTTGTCCAGTTTCACTGCTGAGATGCTGTGAGAGCTGGTTGCTGGCAGTGCTTTATCCTGACTGCTGTCAGCTAACTCCCATGATGTGGGCATGGCCACACCAGGTTTCTGCTTTAGCAGCATGGACATGGATTCCCCTGGCAAGCTCATCAACTGAGCCACAGCCATCTTACCAGGAGGAATATAGTGTCAGTTGTAACACACCTTGCCAGCTGTGTACACTACATATAACCTATGCTCATATACCACAACCTGTCCTTCGTGTGGCTGGCTACAGGCAGAGCAGGTACAGGTTGCTATTGAGCTATTCATTTAGATCTAGCACTGTACTGAAAAACTGCTGACCCCTAAAGCAGAGCCACTGAACAGCTCTGCCCAACCCTTTTGCATTTTAAGTAGACCTCAACAGCTCATCCTCCCAGGATACACCTACGCAGTAGTCTCAGTCACCCTGCACCAACAGCACCAAGGTGTAACCATCCAGCCACCTTCAGGCAGAAATGCCATTAAAGCAACCACACTCCCCTGAGGAGGATCAAATCCCAGCAACCTGTGCCACCAGAGGTAGCTGTCACACATGAGATGCTGTAATTCACTCATCTCTCATAGTTTCATCTAAGTGAAGTTGCTCATTTCTGGAAAAGAAATGGTTTCTCTCTTGTTTAGAGCATTCATCCATGCTAAGAAATCTCTGCCCTCCAAATCCTCCCAGATTAAAAAATCCCAAACACCACTCCCCTCCAAAAAACCTCAGACCAGTAGGCAAAATACACCAAGCTTTAAATAAAAGGGAGAATTTAGAATTAATCCATCTGTAGACCTCCTAAACCAGCAAGTTCACAACCAAAGGCAGTATTTTTTACTGAGAAAGGTCAGAAAATCATAATAATCTCAGAGGGATTCTTCATGTTTTCCCTATTAGCTGTCCAAGGGCCAAGAACTGCAGCATGCTCTATAGTCTCTGGGGCATTTCTGTGATTCTCTCCACCCTTTTTGGTTTGTTTTGCTGTTCTGTTGAACACCAGGCTAGGTACAGAGACATGGAACAGTTCCTCTCTTAAAAAGGGAACAAAATCTAAGGTGCCCTGACCCAAAAATCAGCCACATTTCCAATTCAGGATAACTAGATGCCAGAACTCCCCCATTTAGCAGGCCTCTCCAGAGCAACTCTTTGCCTCCCATGGAGCTGTGTTGCCAGATCTGCTGCCACAGCCTCTGCAGGCAAGGTTTGCAAGGCAGTTAACACTGTGCACTGGACAAAGCTAATGTGTCTGAAATAGCTGCTGGTTTTGAGGAAGTCTTCCCAAACTGCACTAGGACTATTTGCCACAGGGGGCATCTCAACCAGTTTGCAGGCCTGACTCAGTTAGGGGTTATTTACAACAATTAAATGTGGCAGGCAGTGTTTCTGGGCAGAAAGGGACCTTACTGCTGCCATACAGGCTGTTTAAAGAACTAAAGGATGGCAAAAGCACCCCCCCAAACACACCACAAAGCTGTACCCTGACTTTTAAATGCCATCCTGCAACAGTGGGAAAGCATCTGCACACCCAGCAAGCCCAAGCCCAAACAGCAGCTTAAGAGCTTTGTAGGGGTCGAGGAGTTTGTGGCAGAACTGCCTAAAGACTACTAAGAATACAATTCCAGCAGATGCAAACCACTGCCAGCCTCCTGGTTTTAAACTGACACCAAGTCCAGACAAACTACAGGAGCAGGCACTCACCACAGTGTTTGAACACCGCAGGCTGCCCTTATGAAAGCTCTCTCTGCAAGTCCTAATGCCTCAAAGCAGCTGAGCTGCTCAGCTACAAAACCCAGCAAAAGCTGCAGCGGGTGCCTGAGGTGCCAGCTGGTGAAAAACACACTGGGCCACTCTGGAGGGTGACCTGTTACAGACCAGGCTGCCAGATCTGCCCTTGCAGGAGCAGCTGAGGTTCTGTGACGGATCAGAGGAGCTAAGTCTCACTCAGCTGGCTTCAGCACAGTTGGCCATTGCCTGCAGGAAGTAATTAGAAGAAGCTACATTTCTGCTGTGAAGATAGTAACTTGAACATGCTCTTCAGTTACACCACTCCCTTAATCACTATCAAAAGCAAGGCTCTTTCCACTCACCTCCTAGAAGGCAAACGGGAAGCCGAGCCCAGCAGTCTCATCAACCATTCAATTTACCCAAAATATTACACAACAAGTTTTCTAGGTTTTCTCTTTCTCAGGCTGCTGAGGCAATCAAGTCCAGAGATGGGAAAGCCTGCCAAGGACACAAGTTTTTTTGCAGAGGCAAAAAAAAACCAAAACCCAAACCAAGCGCAACAAAAACACCTCATCCTCACAGCACCTGCAGCTGGGCAACCCACCACCAAAATACCTTCCCATGCATACACTTGGCATCCTAAAATGTACTCCAAACACATCTCCTGACCCTCACTGGAGTTGCTACTTGCAGGGCTTGGGAACACTACCACACCAAGTGCTGCTCTTAGCTGTCTGTCTCCATTTAAGGCAACTGCAATCCCTAAATTATTGTCTCAATCACTTGAGTCTTTTGGCAAGGAGAACATGTGAAAACCTGCTTTCAGTTTATCATCTTCCCCCATTGTTATGCTGCCCTTAACATACATAAGGGAATTCCTCCATTAGCTGAACTCATTTACAAGCTCAGGAGTCCCACTCCATAAATTAATAAAAACAACTAAGTAAAGACCTCTTACATGGAGAGGTGGAGAACTCCAGCACAGTTTCACAGCTCGTAGGCAGCTTTTCTTAGTTACTCTTAGTAGGGTCACCAACAGTTCACAAGCTGAAAAGCCTCTTGATTACTTTCTTTTGCACCAACATGCAAGTTTAAAGACAAGAGAGAAGTGAGACACTATCAAGAGGAGCTGCTATGACCTGCAGTCCAGAGACCAGCTGCATAACTTTTCCACAACACCTGAAGGACATGCAATAAAATGCAGCCTGGCAGAGTTAAAGCACACCACTAGGAGTAATTTAAGGGAGCAGTACATGCCAAAATGTTTATTGATCCCTGCTGTGCCTATAATCTCCATTTGCATCTACTAAATATATACTCAAGGTTTCAAAGAGCCACTAGTTGCTTATTTAAATTTTTTCCACATGTTTACATTTTTGGTTTCAACCCTGTGAAGGCAATGAAATAAAAGGGTTTCCACCCTGCAGCTGAAGTTACAGACCAGCTCTGGATTTAAATAGAATCTACAATTTCAGCATTGCAAATAGCCCCCAAACCATTCCTAGCTATAATTAAGTTAGAAATTGAACCAAACACATTGGTGAATGTTACACACCAAAGCTTTGGCTTTTGACTGGAGTACATTCCCAGATACCTGAAATACATCAGCTCAAGACATCACCTCCTAGGCTGTAAGTGCTACTTGACAAGAGTAATTCTTTGGCAATTTCTCCTTTGACTGCTTCTAACACTATCATCTCTTCTCTAGGTTTCCCTTCTTTCCTCTGCACTTCAAGAACACCTGTCTGTTCCAGTCCCACTCAGACATGAAGTCCACTTTGTGATCTAGAGTGGCAAGTCTTCACCACGGGCATAAAACAAGTAACAGGATCACCTACAGTCCTACCATGTGCCACATTCATCAAATCACAAACAAATTAACCCAGAAAAAGACAGAAGCCTGATCAAACTCTCTGCTACATAGTTTGTGTTAAGTATTTCTGGTATTTGCTCTTCATAAAGAAAATCAGTGCCATAGTTTCAGACCAGAACTCTAGTGCCCTGGCCCCTTAGTAGGAACCTAAGTGGACAGCTTTCTGTTTGAGCTACACAGTAAATGCTTTCTCAGACCATGAATTAAGAACTAAATGACTGACTGCATAAGTCAGTTTGTAACCTTCACTGCTTTGCTACTCACAGAAACCTTACAGCCTCTGCCTTCAGACTAAGAAGAGTGGCAGCAGCCAAGACTACACCAATGTGACCAGAGCATCACATTGTGCCCTCCTCCAGGCTGCAGAGGAGGTTATAGACTGTTTGAAGGAGTTTTAATCTACCTTTCCATCTCTGTCCCTAGCAGGGCACAAACAGGTTCAAAGTCATCACAGACATGGTCCTAGAGGACAGACATCTGTAACCTGCCACCTCACTCTAGCACTCCTCTGACATCAGTCCAGAAATAACCCACCCCACAGCACTGGGAATCAAGCAGAGCAGTCACTAGTATCTCCACATCTATAAGGACTAACTGAAGAACCTTCTTTCACACCACACAGGAGGCTTCTCAAGTCATTTACTTAGAAATACTTCATTTGGCTGATGAGGGAACAAGGAAAACTTGAACTGACTTCTGGAAGCAAGCTTAAACCCAGACTGCATTCCAGAATAAAGAAACAGACACAGCAAAGTCCACAAATTTAGCAATTTTGCAGAGCCCCATGCACTTGGAACAGAAAAAAACCCAAACCAACCAACCCACCTCATAGCACTGATTAGATAGCCTTGGACAAGCTTGTTAATTACTTGACATACAGAGAGACACTGAGGTGGTGGACTGTGTCCAGATGAGGGGTCTGGAGAATGTGTCTTATGAGGAGCAGCTGAGGGAGCTGGGATTGTTCAGACTGCTAAAGAGGAGACCTCACTGCTCTCTACGACTACCTGGAAGGAGGCTGGAGTTTGGTAGGTGTTGGCCTCTTCTCTCAAGTAACTAACAACAGGACAAGAGAAAATGGCTTCAAGTTGCACCAAGGGAGGTTTACATTGGATATTTGGAGAAATTTCTTTATGGAAAGGGTGGACAGGCATTGGAACAGGCTGCCCAGGGAAGCAGTGGAGTCACCTCTGGAGGTGCTCAAAACATACCTCTATGTGGCACTTTGGGACAGAGTGGTAATGGTAGTGTTGAGTTGATGGTTGACCTTGATCATCTCAGAGGTCTTTTCCAAACTTAAGTACACTATGATTCTGTACAGCACCTCAAGAGCAGGTGTTCACTAGCCAGTGTTGGGGGAGCAGGAGACTGATGCTGCTGGGGTTGACAACAGGGACTGCCACCCCCGCAGCAGGCTGGACACTGAACAAAGCAATACCAAGAGGACTGAAGGAGCTACCTACAGCAACCCAGCAGCACATTATGGAGCAGTGCTTGAGACAACAGTGAACATGCTTTGCTGGTATAAACAGCCACTCTGCAGAACGAGGGGCAGTATTGCAGTGTCAAACACTCCCCAGAGTGGGGTACCAAAGGTCTAGGATTATGCTGATAAATCCAGACTGCAGAGGTATCAAGTAAAACACTGGCCCTGGCTACAGAAGGTCAGGTGTATTCTCATTGGGCTGGTTTGAGGCTAATTGGAATATTTTAATGGAGAAAATTATATTATAGGCTGTGAAAAGGAAACAATGGTGATGTCTACTTCACTCATAGGCTTGCTGAGATGGGTAAGAATAAGAACTCATAACATAGATAACAGTCACTGTGGCACAGCATCTCAGGCTGTCTTGCAGCTTCTTGCGTTCTCCTCTCTGCTGAGTAACCTCACTAACTACTTTTCTTCTAACAGCCCTGGCTGATCCTCCAAACTCACCTTGCATGTAAGGTAGACACTGGGGTAAGGCAGAGGGGTGGGGAGAAGGTGGAAGGGTGGTTGGGAGCCCCTGCTGGGAACTCTGATTTCTGGGAGGGGAGTTGTGTTTCTGTATTCCCTTTACCTTGTGTATTTCTGTAACTGTTCCTGTCTGTTGTGTATATCTCTGCTTGTACATTGTGCTAAGCTGTAAATAAAGCTTCAATCCTTAACTTTCAGCCTAGCTGAGGTCTAGTCTGGGTGATTTTACAAAGTGTGGGGGGGTGGGGAACTCCCAAACCATCACACTCCTCCAGTTGTTCCCATATTCATAATAAATCTCCAAGAGTTACTTTCTTTTTGCTACACAAACAGCAAAAGCACTTCTTCCTTCCTTTCAAAAAACAGAAGTTAAGACAGTCTCAGGGCTTGTAAGCAATAGATGATGCTTCCCTCAATTTACCCTACTTCCCACTGTTCTAATGTATCCTGCCAGGGTTGTTATGGCTATCCAGGGAACCAGATGGCACTTGTAAGTACAATTGCTGCAATTACCCAGTGATGTGAAACACTTGATAATTTCATGAACAGTGAAAACTGAGACACAAAGAGAGAAAAGGATTAAGCTGAAGAAAGTTATAGTGAAAGAAAGATGCTGCAAGCTACACAGTTTGGAAACATAGACACAAGTTGAAAAGTTCTTTTGTTTGTTCCTAAAGAACTAGCATTACATTTAATATTGGTATTTATTATTAAGTATATGCTTAATCAAAGTTTAATGGTTCTGTTAAAGAAGAAAACAATAATGGAGAATGCAAAAGTCTTAATAACTCATAGCAGCCTCAGAGGGCATCCACTAGATTATCCCCAACACATTAATTCCAAGACAGAAGAGATACAAATCTTAAATTCTGAGTAAGATATAACAGGGTAAAAAAAACCCAAACATTTGACTTGTTTAGATCTTTCTTTTAACTTTATTTTATGCAATGCAAGGATTGTCAAGAGCTTGTTCTTAGTCTGGAAATGCTAAATGAAGTGCCAGTTAATCCTATTAAACAGCCACATTCTCCTCTCTACTCCCTGCCCCTTCATATGCAGAGATCCCTGAACAAGCAGATCAAAACAAGAAACCTGTTAGTGTGTTCAGTCCACAGCTGTTATTTATTGCACACAGTCAAACATAACCCAATTCTTTTCTTTATAGGCTTTGTTGTGGTCACTACCCAAAGCAGCTAAAACCAAAACTAACTGCTTCCCTGGCAGGTGTTGGGAAATATGAATTAGGATGGCAGGAGTTTGATAGAGGACAGTGAAAGCTATTTGAAAGCTAATACACATCTGAATTCTGTTGATACATCTTTAATATTCTCATTTCTTAAATGAACACTTGAACTTTGTAGCCTCATGCAATGATGTTCTTCTGGATAGCCATACACTGAGAAATTCCACAGATTTCCCTCAGGATTCAGTAGAAGCTGTTCCTGTTAGGGATTTAAGAGCCACAAGGGTTCTGGAGCATCATTTTAACCAGGCAGTGGACTAAAATTAGGGCAGATGACAGACTGAAATCAAACAGACCTTTGTGCTCTGAAAGGAACATACACCATCAGCTCTTCACACCTTTCAACACTCCCAAAACACTGCCTGGTAGTTTTTGGCCTTGCCCTAATTGATACTTCTAATAATGTAGCTTCACCTTCTCCAAGCCCACCTGGGCTGCAGCAGCAAGGAAAGAATCTCCTTCCTTTTTGCCCTCATGCCCTTTTGCTCACATCCAGCCAAGCTTAATCACACTGCTAGGGTAACTCTTGTGAAGTGTTCATGCAGCTTCCACACCTCAGTTGTGGACTGAGTGGGTACTGGTTACAGGCATGTAACAACACAGACAAGGAGTGGGGGCTTTTAATATCTCTTTTGAAATCTGTATGAAGATATTTTTAAATACAATCTTCCTTAAGAAACAGTAGATACTTTATTTAGAACAGCTTTCATCATTTAAACCCAAGCTGAATCTGTACTGTGCTTGTGTCTCCTTTCAAGCTGCTAGCTTACAGCTCTCCACATTGGACATCAGCTCAGCATTAGCAGCTCAACAGTCTCTGAACATTTGAGAACTCATAAAATCAGAGGCAAAAATCAAACCACCCTGAAACCCAAGTACACTGACATAGAGACCTGTTTTAAGCAACATACTCCTTTAACTTTGGCTTCCTGAATACTTCCTGGTGATGCAGTTTTCATTGCTCATGATCAGAGTATGTATGCTTTCACTGTCTGTTAAGACACTGTAATGCCCTGGCTTATTGCCTTTCAAATGCCAGTAAGAACCTACCAAACTCTTGGATGGTGGCTGTTGTGGTAGGCCTAAGCAGGCCAAGTTGGGCTTGTACCTCTCCTGGCTTGCCCAGGCATGTTTTTCTGCTCTCCCTCCTGCTGTTTTGGGGAGAGTAACCAAAGGAAAAGGGACAAAGAACCTGGAGCCACTAAGTCTGGGGTCTGTGGCCTGCCCAGCAACTGCAGTAAACAAGGTGCACAGGGTTGCCTTGTGCAAGGCTGTGTTCTGCCCAAAGAAGGGTAAAGCAAGCCTATGGCTTCACCCAATATGGCCAAATCTTGGCTAACTGCCATTGGATTGGCT
>VWYK01121830.1:0-10575 GCA_013399775.1 Semnornis frantzii
CATGTCCATGAGGTTTGCAAATGAGAGCATGGGAACAAACATTGTGATCATCAGAGATAATGCACATTGATACATTTTCTTCAATTACCCAAGTAATTTGAGTTTTTAATTATGTATACTTTCAAACTGTAAGATAAATATACCATGGCATACTTATTGTGGGTAAGTCACTGTTAGCAATTTAATCCCTCATTTCAGTACCACCTTTAAGATGTAAATAGGGCTACGAAGTGAGACAAGTGAAGAAAGAGGCCTTTTTGTGTGAGTCAGTGAAGCCATAAGGTTGCAAAGTTCTTTGCAGTCAAGGGGCCAAAAAGTGGATTTGAGGCATGGGGTTTTTGTGTTAAATGAGCTGTTACTCTGGTGCACAAAAGAACCATGAATCATACGTAGATTTATTAGTGTCACTTCCATCTACGAGTAGTTCTGCCCTGTCTTTTCCATCAGAATCAAAGGAAAACATCTATACCATCCAGAATAAATTATATACTGTAAAACAGTGTAGATCACTATATAAAGAATACTACTTGGACACCTGCCTCTTGAGAATGAAAAATCTTAGATGTAATTATTTTCAGGAGCCTGAGTGATCAGGGCAGCCCAGAGTTCTCCAGTCCCATGCCCTGTCATACCAAGTAAGATACAACTGCTAATCAATTAGACATTTTCATAAGCATTCCTCCTGCTGCATTTGATTTGAAGCATTCTGAAGTGAACATAGTTTGATGTTTGAACAACACATTTTTTAAACACACTCCGTTTTCTTTGGCTGGAATCATTCAATTGTAAAAGGGATTATTCACGTCTTGTGTTTTACTGTTAATAAAGACATTTCTGATTGAAGAGCTCTTTCCCTCATTATCTCCCATTATTCTCTTTGAAAGATTGGCATTGGCAAGCTCATTCAGTAGTAGTAGTAGTAGTATTTACTCATACAGCTCAGTCTTAGACAGAAATAAGTAACTTCACTGAGTAGCAGGATGAAGCAACACTTCCAGCAGTGGGATGCTAGACACAATAAAAATGATTAAAAACTAATACAACACAAAACCTCCATGTTATAGAGTATATGCATCCCTGACTATCCTGCACAGATTTGAAGATTATCATAGAATCAACCAGGGTGGATGAGACCTCCAAGATCATCCAGTCCAACCTATCACCCAGCCCTATGCAATCAAGTAGAACACGGTACTAAGTGCCTCATCCAGTCTTTTCTTGAACACTTCCAGGGATGGCAGCTCCACCACCTCCCTGGGCAGCCCATTCCAATGCCAATCACTCTCTCTGTGAAGAACTTCCTCCTAATATCCAGCTTAGACCTCCCCTGGCACAACTTGAGACTGTGTCCCTTCGTTCTGTTGCTGGTTGCCTGGGAGTAGAGATCAACCCCCACCTGGCTACAATCTCCTTTCAGGTAGTTGTAGACAGCAATGAGTCAACTTCTAGTCTTTCTAAAATTCAGATTTCTTTTTCTGCAATAAAAGTAGCAAGGGAGTAGAAGATAAAATAAACTTGGAGCCATGCAAACACTACTGGATTCACAGGTCTGGGAATCCCATGATGCTCCCTAGACAGGACAGCTCTGTTAGCAGCACAGCCCCTGCTCTCTGCATCAGCCTGTTAAGCACTGATACCACAGGCTGCTGGAAATAAAACACAGGTGAGCTGCACTGTGCTAAACATTTCTATTCATATCTTCGGCAACTTCCATTTGTTTAACTAAGTCATGCAGCACACTCTTAAATGCCCTGAGCACCTTTTCTACCATGAAGGCTTCCTTGTTTTTTAAGAAGTTTGATCATCTGAACATTTTAAGCTGATAATTTAAAATAAAGCTAATGCTTTATTCTACAATTTCAGCCCCTGACATTCTCATATATATTCTGACACACTGAAAAGACTAATCTGCTTTTACTTAAACCTAAAATAACTTTCTATAAAAGCAGCCTTGGAACACAACAGTTTTAATGCTACCGCGTTAGGGCTAGCAAAAAAAAACAACACATGTAACAGAACAAAAAAAAGAACAAGCTTTGACTGTTTTGTTTTTAGAAGAAAAACACATGTTTTACTCAATCACTTATTGGTCCAGACTGTTGATACAAAGTTGGGTTTTTTTCATTTCTTGTTCAAACAACAACTTGCACAATGCTACATAAAATAAATCCCTACTGAACAAGTTATATACATACACAAAGCACAGCTTGTAAAAATTTGTAAGACTAACAAATATTTCTGAAGAGACATTATTTGTAGATCAAACTGCTGCAATATCAAAGTAGTACTTTAATAAGTGCTGACACCATTCAGATAACCTCTGTTCGGAAACATGGTTTAATACAAAACTTTATTTTATAAACAAAATGTGGGATTCAACATAATATACTGTTTGGATTCTTCACCCAGTCAACTGCAAGTTCATCTGAATTGGCTGAAAACCTGAGAAGTCTAGCACAACAGCTAGTTGTTGCCTTGGAAGTAGAATTAACTACACTTAACTTTTCAAAACCAACAACTACATAAAGGAGAAAGAAAAGCACAATCGCATTTTACTTTTTGGACGCATTTGGTATTATGAGTAAAAAGATCTACAATTTAATTTACTCACTTAAAAATGAGTGATATTGTCACCTGTAATTAAATTGTATTTTGTGTGTAAAAGGCTGGTTCCTAAAAATAACTCCACAAAACAAGATCCAACTCTAAGGTGGAACGAATGCAACTGATTCTTCTCTAAAGCTTTTTTGCCCGTTTACCTCTTTCAGAACTTTCAAACAAATTCTTTTACATGCTTTTGACAGACAACAAAGCATTTCAAATCTACTCAGTGTGTAGATAATGATTATATAGGAGGATCACCTGATTCACACTTTTCTGAGCCACTGGATCAACTTCTTGATGGCATGATGTCTTTGTCTTTAGTGCAAGATTCTACTGGACATCAGTTTCCCATATCCCTGAGCAATTGCTGTTAGTTTGTCCCAGTGGCCTGGCTCAAATTCAGGACTTCATTTCACAACTTCCATAGAAAGTAACTGACTTCCTTCAATGATTGTCATCAAAGACTGACTTGTTTAACAGTAAATCCTTATATAGAAAATTGTTAATTTAGTGGAAGACTTTGGTAGGAAAAGGGTGTACAGCTCAACATTGCTAATATAAACGAATTTCTATTAAAAAAATTAAACACTAAAATGAAGTTTTAGAATCAAAAAATAGACTCCTCCAGATTTGCTCACAATTTTGCAGACACCCAAGCAGCTCAAAACCTCAAAAGTGCAAACAAGTTACAAGTAAAATACCCAACAGCAGCAACTTTAGATCTCCTTTAAAGGCTGTATTTATACAAAATACACATCCTATTCCTCCTTCAGAGTCAGACACATCTGCTGGTCACTGATCTGTTCCCATTACCCAGGTGCTCCTTGAAACTGTTGCTGCCTTTGTTCCAGAGCCTGCTGACTTAACAGTTGCTGTTGTCTCTGTAGAAACTGCACTACTTCTGGACTTCTGAGTAGGGACTGCAAGAAAGAGAAAGGGGACTTTAATGAACTCACATATATTAAATGGCTACCATAGCAATTGTATTTATAGTATTTTTCTATTTGATCAATTTGTGCAGTGTAACCCCAGTAGGCAACTAAGCATCACACCTGCATCTTGTTCATTCCCCATTGAGCAGGATGAAGTAATGTTCAGTAATCAACACTGTTTTCATCACAAACCCAAGATATAGCCCTTTTCGTGTTACTGTGAAGTGAATTAACTGTGTCCTGGCCAAAACCAGTACACCCAAGTGAGGGTTCAATTAAATGCTGAAGATAACTGGCAGGTAACCAGAGGCAACATTAATACATACCCTGAAAGTAGATTCAGAATGTAAATATACAGTATCACAGAAAAACAAAGATGGTAATCTACCAACATACTTAAAACATACTTTTCAACTGTGCACCAGTTCTGAACCAATTTCTACATTTTCTACTGCAGATAGCTCAACAATAGTGTATTAAAATATTCCAGTTCTACAGCAAAGTTCATGTGCTTGTCATAGTTCAAGCATCTGGATGATGCTCTTAGTCACATGGTTTAATTTCACGTAGTCCTGCAAGGAAGAGGGAGTTTAACTCAATGGCCCTTATCAGCCACTTACAGCTCAAGCAACTCTATGATTCTGTCTTCCATGAGGGTTCAGTAATTTCCCAACATTCCTAAACAGTAGTCCAGCCACAAGGAATGAGTTAAAAAAAACCACCTTTCACCTTCAGTCACAAAAGACAGAAGTATCTAAAATTATTTGCTTCTGGCCTGAACTGGTGCAGTCTGTGATCCAGTTCTGGCTGCTCAATCTCATTCTCACATGGACACTAGTAAGGTCAAACAGCAAATCAGGCTGGGAATGGATCCTTCCAAAAATTAACACAGGAAAACTAGACTGCTTGATCACTATGCATAGTCACTCCACTGATGCAAGCTAAGACGTACACCACCTCTGTAACACAGATTTACATTCAAAAGCATCAGCGACTTTCAGAGTTGGGTTTAAAGTTTTTTGCTATTAGGGGTAGTTCTGCAGAGATTATAATTGAAAACAACCATTCTGCACCTAACTCATACCTACAGCAGCACTGAACAGGTAAGATCAATGAATTGCCACTGAAAGCAGTTACTATTTGACCAGATGCACAACCACCTTTTTTTTTTTATAACATGCATTATCAGGTCACTTCACTGCAACTGGGCAGTCAGGAAGTAGTTCCTTTATCTGCTGGAGGTTTATGACATAAAGATGCTTTGGGCTCTCCATCCAAAATCTGATGTTTCACAGTGCCTTCCTCTGCTTTCTTTATCCAGTGCAAGCTGCACATCTAGACACACATGGGCCACCAAAAAAGCCTCTCCTCACAGAGATCAACCCCATGCAAGAAATTTATAAGCAAGCATAAAGGACTTGGCATGTATAAGCAATAAATCTGCAAGCAGCTATATGCAGTAACTTGCATGTGCAGCAACATGAGGTATGGAACACACTTGAGTAACGCAGGCCAGGAGAGATCTTTTCTGAGTCACCACAGAACCCTGTGGCTTTGTGTTGTGTAGATATGCTTAAAACAAAGAAGAAATTCTAGAAGAAATAATGTTGAAGGAAACAGAATCAGAGCAGAGAAAGAAGCAAGAACTGTTATCAAGGAGAATCTCAATCTCACTTCACCGTAATACTGCAAGGAAACCTTAGTTCTTCAAGAGTCTTGACATAGCTCTGTGCAAAAGCTCTGAACATCTATTTAAAGAGCTTCTGGTTGCTGTGTTTCTAGGAAAAAATATGTTTTATTAATAAGATATCATTCAAATTTAATTAAAAGCCACACTGACTAGAAACATCCATAAAAGGCGACAATAATTCAGTAAGTGGAGCATGAAGAACAGATAGGGTACGGACAGATAGGGTTGGGTAGACACAATCCCAAGCACAAATCCAGGTTGGGTGGTGAATGGCTGGAAAGTAGCCCTGAGGAAAAGGACCTGGAGGTCTGGGTTGATGAAAGTTGAACATGAGCCTGCAGTGTGCGCATGCAGCCCAAATAGCAACTGAGTCCTGGGTTGCATCAAGAGCAGTGTGGCCAACAGGGCAAGGGAGGGGATTCTGCCCCTTTACTCTGCTCTCGTCAGACCCCATCTGGAGTACTGTGTGCAGTTCTGGAGCCCCCAGCACAGGAAGGACATGGAAGTGTTGGAGTGGGTCCAGAGGAGGGCCACAAAGATGATCAGAGGACTAGAACAGCTCTCCTATGAGGACAGGCTACAAGAGTTGGGGCTCTTCAGCCTGGAGAAGAGAAGGCTTTGAGGAGACCTTAGAGTAGCCTTCCAATATCTGAAGGGGGCCTACAGGAAGGCTGGGGAGGGATTATTTACAAGGTCTTGCAATGACAGGACAAGGGGCAATGGGTTTAAACTGGATGTTAGGAGGAAGCTCTTTCCAGTGAGGGTGGTGAGACAGCGGAACAAGACGCCCAGGGAGGTTGTGGCTGCTCCCTCCCTGGAGGTGTTCAAGGCCAGGTTGGATGAGGCTTTGGCCACCTGTACTAGTGGGAGGTGCCCCTGCCTATGGCAGGAGGTTGGAACTAGATAGATCCTTGAGGTCGCTTCCAACCTTACCATTCCATGATTCTATGATAATGTGAAAGATAAGCTCCACAGTTCATTACTTTTGTCTTGAAAAGAATTAAGAACTAGAGATACTTCTCTGAGTTTTAGACACAAATAGGTGTTCTTACTGAAAATTGAAGAAAATAAATCTATATGCATGCATACTTAAGACTAATGCAATATTTTAAAAATTCTGAATAAGAACAATCCACATTAAATTGCTGTAGATTGCCTAGCTAACAGAGAGAATAGGCACACAGTCCCATTAGTTTCTGAAGAAAGGAGACTGTAAAACCAGTAATGGAAAGTTACAGATGCAAAATAGTTTTAGACAACAGAAGGGGAGATCTTATAGTAGCATTTCAATATCTGAAGGCTGAGGACAGCCTGTTCAGAAGAGCATGTAGTGATAGGACAAGGGGCAATGGTTTTAAACTAGAGGAGGGTAGATATCGGTTAGACATAAGGAGGAAGTTCTTCACAATGAGAGTGGTGAAATTCTGGAACAGGTTGCCCAGAAATGTGGTAGAGACTCCACCTCTGGACATTCAAAGTCAGACTTGATGGAGCCCTGAGTAACCTGATCCAGCTGGAGATGTCCTTGCTCACTGCATGGGGTGGGAGAAGATGACCTTCGAGGGTCCTTTCCAATCCAATGAATTCTGTAATTCTAAGTTGGAATTAAGAAGTCAAAGGAACAGTAAGTACTCAGTGATTTCCCTTCACTGGGCTTAATTCTTTAAATATACTTAAAGGAGCAACAGAGGTGTTTAAAAAACACACACAATTCATGTAGTCTACAAACATTACAAGTCATACTGTTTACTTACACATTTTGCTTTATCAATAAATACATATGTAATTTTATGTATGACAGGTCTACAAGTTTCAAAACATGGCAGTAATTCAAGCTTGCATCAGACTATCTTGCATTGGTCTATGTAAAGCTTTGGAGAAAAGATGGTCTAAGAACATCTTGGTTACACCAAGAGCACAATTTACCCTAAAGAAAAAACTACTTAGTACTACCAAAATACTCAACTTCAGTTAATGTGGCAGTGATTGTTAAATTTAGTCTTCCAGTTTTCTTTACACAGAGGTCAAGACACATCTGTTCTGCAGTGCACTTCAAATTTTAAAACATGCACGGGTAGTGCATGAACAGACTGATCATTATCTTTCACAAGAGTGACAAACATTGTTACACTGCCTGGGTTCAAACCTTCTAAGAAAACAAAACTTACCAGTCTCTTCTTATTCAATACTTGTTCTAAGAGAGTAGGTCTTGCTGGGCGATCTCCAATGGATCCGGTTCTCTGTTTTGCAACAGAAACTGAGCCTTCAACACTATCCTGCAGGAAAGAAAATTAGAAAGACAAGTTATACTATAAAGCCACACAAAATTTCCTTTCACCTAAAAGGATGCTGAGAGCAAAGAATGTTTGCCTCATTATTTGGCAGAAGTAAACAGCAGCATAAGTATGGAACTGTGGATTAATCCCAATAACTGGCCTCTTCTTTCCACATTACCTTCACTATTTCATCAGTCACAGTGAAGCAATGCAGCTGAGTTACTCTTCTAAAACGCAAAACTAACCAGGCTACTTTAGCTAATTCATGGGTTGAATTTGTTTGACTTCACTTCTGAAAAAAATTAAGATATTCACAACGGTAACCTCTCCGGATTGTGAAAGCAAATGGTATCCAACATTTACAATTGGGTAGGAATAACAATAATACCTCTAACAGCAAAATAAAACATACTTTGGAACGCTATTATATATTTGCCAAAGCCACAAGCAAGAGACAGTAAAATACACATATATATATATTATATATACACATATATAAATTAGACTGTCTCTAAACAACACAGCTCTACAATCCTCTGTGGAGAAAACACTCATAGGCTGAGAAATTCCAAGCAATGCTGTATCCTGCATGTATTAAATTCACAACTTACTGACACCTCCATTTATCTGAAAGGGTTAAACCAAGAGCAACAACAACAAAATAACCCAGTATCATTCACTTCAATCCTCTCCACAACAGCGAAAACAGAATTTGTATTAAGAATCTAACTCCGATCTCATAAAACAGTAGTATTTTCTGGAGCCTTGACAGATACCACTGAAAAAAAAAGCACACTAACTTTAGCACTGAATATTCTGCTTTCTCCTGCAAGTTCGGGCCTTAATTTAATGACATTCAAAGCAACCTGTAACTTGCAGAGACTGGGACAAGTAAGCCCACTCTCTTCCAACATGCAATCACCAGGACTTCATTTTTAAAGATCAAGAAGTTTCAACCCATTGCTACATGAAATGCAGCAGAACTCTTCTCCCATACTGTTCTCCCTTTTCTGAAATAGCACAACTATTTGTGTAGACACACCATGTACAAATCTAAAATTCATCCAGATCTTGAATACTGTGAGCCATTTCTGTTCTCATAGCTGAAAGAGAAGTAGCTACAGTAACTAGGCAAGATTCAAGGAATGGTAATAAACATAATAAAAGTATGTAACTTTTTACTTTGAAACAAGCATGCTAGCCTTTTCACTGTGCAGAGCAAACACCTTAGAAGCTAGCACACCAGGTTGTGTCACAAACTGAACAGGAATTGCTGTTTACTGTTATCTTCTAATATAAACACTAACTGGGAAATTAAGTTCGACAACAGCCAAATTCAAAAACAAGAGGGAAATCATTCCATAGGCAGCAGATCTGAATAAACCATCAGAATGTAAAGGATGCTTAGTTTAGCA
The DNA here is from genome assembly GCA_013399775.1 of Semnornis frantzii. Classification (NCBI taxonomy): domain Eukaryota; kingdom Metazoa; phylum Chordata; class Aves; order Piciformes; family Ramphastidae; genus Semnornis; species Semnornis frantzii. The sequence continues at coordinate 8,918 of VWYK01121830.1, forward strand.
GGGCTAAAGAAAAAAAAAAATCAAAAAGGTACACAGAGAAGACATCACTTAAGACTTACAAAATACATCAGAAAACCTACACCTATCTCAGCACATCTTCTGAGCTGAAAGAGCAAGAAACTGGAAGAAAATTCCCTAGCAGTATCACTACACTTGCCGTTTTCTTACACATCTCCTCTATGGCAGCTTTTACAGACAGACCAAAAAGGATTCGTTGGTGTGATGGTACATACACGTGTTAACACTGCATTCACATGAAGGAACAGTAGGAAAAGTTTTTTGAAGGTTAGTAATTTGCAGTTAGATCAGTTTCCAGTCACACAACTTCAGAGATATCTGTAGCAACAAAAAAACGGTTGCTTTTAGCACAATGCTAGGTTAAGACTTTTCTTCTGGCAAAAACTATTTTATACTTAACCCTTGAAGAACAAACTAGCTGCCACCTTCAAAAGTAAAACTACTTCCCTCTTTCTAAACTCAACTAAACACAAGATCTTAAGTGCCAACTCAAGTACCCACCACAAAGTGTTACCCTGGCTGAGCCTCAAAACTAAAAAGCTGTTAGCATCAGTTCTCCCACTGACAGTACTTCTGTCTCTAAACAATACCGAGGTTTATAAAAGTATGAACTATTTATGGTCTAAATATTTTACTGTTGTTGAATACCAGAAAAATAATACTCAACTGAAACACACAATTCATTTTTATATACAATCTAACCTGACATCGAATGGCCTCTGTGACAGTACAACACTACATTTCAGAACCACTTCGTCAAAACGTCTCTCTTGGATCTAGACTCATCACGCTTCCTTTCTACCATTAATTTTCTTCATGGAATCCTCTGACACAGTCGAAGGTTGATCAAATTTATATGACAGAATAAAAAATTAGATTGCTCTGGCACCAGAAGAAGAGCCTGCTCTCGAAGTCCTTCCTTCTCCCGTTTCCTCTGGACAGAAAGGTAACACTCCAACGGACAGAAATCGATTTTTTCTCGGGAAGCCCACGTTCCCAGGAGACCAGAAGGTACCTCCGCTGCTCACCGTCCTCCCCACCCACCGAGGCCCCAGCTGAGGCTCACACCACAACCTCCTGTCCGCTGGTGCCTCACCTCGGCCCGCGGGCCAGTCCCCGCGGCGGCCGCCCCGCCGCCCCCCAGCGCCTGGTCGCTCTTCTTGCGTTTGTACTTGTCCTTGTAAATCTTGTTGCGGTGGCGCTTACACATCCAGGGCTTGCGCTGCTTCACCACCTGCGTGGTGGTCTCGCTGCAGCCCTGGTACGTGCAGCTCTTGCACCCGCCACCCGCGGCGGTCGTCTCACCGCTCGAAGATGCTGCTGTCGCCGCCGTCGCCGCCTCCTCCTCCTCCAGCTCTTCCGGGCTAGCGGTGCTCTCGCCACCCGCCGCCTCGGCCTCCTCCCCAGCCTCTGCTTCGCCGTCGCCGCCCCCTCCCAGATCGTAGAACAACATGAGGCCTCCGCTACCGGAGGGNCAGCCGCCACCTCGTCCCGCGCGCCGCCGCCGCGGCCGCCCTCAACGCGCATACGCCTGCGCCCGCGCCTTAGCGGCCGGTAGAGGAGAAGCCACGAGCGCCATCTTGCCGGTCACAAGTCACGAATGCGCACGCGCGAGCGGAGGGGGGCCCGGGGGGGGGGGC
>VWYK01121831.1:13531-29498 GCA_013399775.1 Semnornis frantzii
TGGGGGTTGGGGTTTTTTTTTTCTTATTTTTGTAGTAAAAAAGGCAAAAGAGCACAGCATCATTGGAGCCATGGATTGTCACATTGTATTGTTGTGCACACGTGAGGTAAATGCAAGGCTCTGAGTACTGAATATCTGCAACACTCTTGAGTATGAGTGTAACAGCACTGCAAACTTCTATCTGATAGTACTAAACCAACCCAGACTGGCTCTTGCAGCTGGGTAGGTAGGGTAGTCTGGGGTTGTGGTATGTTTGAGGCATCCTGGAGACGTTCAAGGTCAAACTTGATGTGGTCCTGAGCACCCTGATCTAGTTGGAGGTGTCCCTGCTGACTGCAGGAGGGTTGGACAAGATGACTTTTGAGGGTCCCTTCCAACCAGATGGATTCTGTGAAAACTCTCCATAGCTGTGAGTGTCTCCTCCAAGGTGTGCAGACAACCCCCAGTCAGGTGGCTTCACCTGGCTGTCTTTCCTCCCTGGCCAACCCTTACTGGTTTCAGACTAGCTCTGTATTTTAGGGACTCTGCCTTTTTCTCTGCTGCGCTGTGTGCCCTTGCTTGAGAGAGAAATACCCATGAAGATAGATTAGAAGTCCCTATTCTAATCCATCTCAGACCTGGCACACCTGGAGTTACAATATTGATTTTAATTACCATTAGACATTCAACCTCTTCTCCACTCCTCAATGTCAGGATGTTGCAGTTCTGTACATCAATATCCCTCATTCCCTTCACACCTTCTGTTATGTTTCCATAGGTCACACCTCTTGTTGCTGTCTTTCAGAGGTCCATTCTGGTATCCATTCTGCCATGCTATTCCAATTCCTGTCATGTCTATGCATTTTCTGGAGGTTTCAGTAACCACTTCTTTATCTGTAACCTGTATTTTTGCATCATGCATTGGATCATTCCTCCTACAAGTCCATGTGTTCCTCATTTTTAACAGGGTGTCACAACAGAGCAGTAACAATGTTGCAGAAACACCTTCCTAACAGTTGTGTGCCTTTAGAAGGATGATCTTTTTCTTTTTTTCACTGTAATGAATTTTTGTGTAACTGGGTTTTAATGAACCACATTCTTAGCCTCCTATCTCTCTGATGTTTTGTCCTCCTTCAGCTGTCACCAGTCTAAAGCAGGTTTTGGTTTTGGCTTGCTCTTGAACCAACTGGTGGAATTCTCTTTCTTCTGTCCTATTGGGCCCCAAAGTTATAGGTTTGTTCCTTCCTTCCTTTGTCAGAGGGGCTCCAAATGCTGTGCATCTCCTGTGCTGTTTAATAGTGGCTTTATTTTGTCCTTGGCCGCTGTGGGGGTGCAGCCAGATCAGAGCAAAAGTTTAACTCAAATGACTCGAAAAAGGTAATCCCAGAAACTTCCTTTTGAGGACACAAGAGTGAGCACTCTCTCTGGCCTCCAGAAGGCTTTGTTAACATTGAGTCTCTACCTCTGAGTAATGTTCATGCCTTCTGGATCACATCTGTTGCTTGTCTCTTCCAATGCCAAAGCATCCAACATGGGCAGAGAGGTAGTGATAGCAGATAGCTCCCACCCATGGTGTGTTTTAAGTGCCTTAACTCCAAGAGAACAACCTGAGGGTTCTCAACTACTGGAACAGGCTCCCCAGGGAGATGGCTGAAATCCCATCCCTGGAAGTGTTTCAAAGAGACGTAGATGTGGTGCTGAGGGATGTGGCTCAAATCAAGTCCAGCCATTCTCCAGCTCCACCGAGGCTGGTGCTAAACCAAGTCCCTCAGCTTCACTGTCAAATCACAGCCTCATGCAAACTGTGGATGAAGCCCTTTACTGAGTCCTGCCTCTCTTCCAAGGAGAGGGGAGGGCTGTGGGTGTTGGCAGGCCAGCAGCCCTCTCTGTACCCTCTCAGTGATGCTAAAATGAGATTTCAGTTTTGCAAAGCCTTGAGTTAACCTGCAACAAGCCTTTTGGAGCTTGGGTCTCTGGGAACCACTGCTGGGAAAACGTCTGCTAGCATTTGGTCTGGTACTTAGGGGACCCTGGATTATGGAAACCTAATTCTTGTGAGATGACACTCCTTGTTCTGATGTGAAATACAAATCACCATCACCTGAATAGATCTGTAACAAATTTTCTTGGCCTTTTGGGAGGTGCAGGCATTGCCAGCATTAATGACAGTGCTTCCCCAGGGCAGGATTTTGGTATATTGGTGGTGTTTTCACACCTTCTGCCTGTATGGTAGGAGCACTCAGTGCTGAGCACAGATGGTAGGCATCCACAAGCCATCAGACCTATCTCTCCTTTTCTCCCAGGAGCGTGCTCAGCTTCATCTCCTCGCTCTCTGGTGGAGGATTTCTTTGCCAGGTAACTTGTGGAACTATTTCCCCTGCGTTTCTTCATACTCTTCCCAACAGAGAGTATCTTTCAGTTTCAGCTCTCTTCCTTTGTCACGTTGACCTCAACACTGTTCTTTCTGGATTTCCTGCAGGCTTTGTTTTCCCAGGGCTCTGTTTGCAGTTTGTGATCATTCTTCTGCATTGCTGCAGCATCTGCCCATAATTTTCATTTCTTTATTGTGAAAAGCCGTTCTGTCACTTTGAGGCAGGGATGAATCCTGGTTTAGTCTGTTATTTTCAGAGATGACTTTTGACTGTTGAACTTCCAACACCTAAATGAGCAGCCTGGGCTGCTCCTAGGGTAAATAAAAGCCTCACGGAGAAGTCCAGAACACTGTGGTCTTCCTGATGATGGATTGAATTGTCCTAAATTGATCTTTGGATATTAGGGGGAAGGTCTTCACAATAAGGGTAGTGAAATAGTGGAACAGGTTGCCCAGAGACATGGTGGAGGCCCCATTCCTGGAGACATTCATGGTCAAACTTGATAGGGCCCTGAGCAACCTGATCTGGTTGGAGATGTCCCTGCTCACTGCAGGGTGGAGTGGATAAGGTGACCTTCAAGGGTCCCTTCCAACCTGGTGCATTCTGGGGATATATGATTTGTGACAGGGGAAGGTATGTCCTCAGGAAGGATCTTTGTCTCTTGGTCCTAATGGAAGGTGATAATTCTGTTGTACTCTTACGATTCTCTGTTATGACTCTCTACAATGACCTGAAGAGAAGTTGTAGCCAGGTGGGGTTGGTCTCTTCTCCCAGGCACCCGGGGACAGAACAAGAGGACACAGCCTCAAGCTGTGCCAGGGCAGGTTCAGGCTGGAGGTTAGGAAGAAGTTCTTCAAAGCAAGAGTGATTGGCATTGGAATGGGCTGCCCAGGGAGGTGGTGGCGTGCCCATCCCTGGGGTGTTTAAAAGGAGGCTGCATGAGGCACTTAGTGCCATGGGTTAGTTAATTAGAAGGGTTAGGTGATAGGTTGGACTTGATGATCCTAGAGGTCTTTTCCAACCTGGTTGATTCTGTGATTCATCTGTCTCACATATAAATCTTAAAAGGCTACATCTCTGTTTCTCTGGCCCATCCCAAGGCTGAAAAAGATAGGAGTAAGGGAGAGGTAAATCCAGCAGTGGCAGGACATATTGAGGATGCCTGTGGTTACCCACCCAGTGCTACCGAAAATCATGCGGAGAACAATTTTTGTCAACACAATCTCTGTGGAGGAGCCCTGGGAAGGTTGTGTCAATGCTGAAAGTGCTCATAGCACAGCAGAGCTTTCAAGCTTCATTATCAGCTCCGAGGACAAAGGCATGGGCTGCACAGGGATGACTCTGGCCTTCCAGCCTTCTAGAGATTGTAAGTGATGCTGAGGCTGTTTTAGCTGGGCGTGCAGCACCAGTCTCTCTTAATGATGCAGAGGGATCTCTGAGAGACAGCCTGAGGAGCTGTTACGCAACATCCCTTTCCTCAGCCCTAGAGGAGAGGGTCTCGTCCGGACTGAGGAAACAAAGAGGCAGAGAATGCTGTAACTTTAAAACAAATCCACAAGCCCAAAGAGAGCCCCCAAATGAAGGACCTCTCTGTTCTCCCAGTTACTCAGCAGACTGACAAGTGGGCTAATGCCCACCTTCCATCACTGCTGTAGACAGTCTTGATCTCAGGGTTAACCATATAGTTTAGCTATTGATTTGTCTATTTAATTGAGATCTTTGAAACCAAGTTGTTCATGCTAAGCAGTGCACATTTATACAGCCACTTGGTAAATATTTTACCCTTTCCTTGCCTATTGGTGATGCTACTTGGAGTGAAGCTGTCAGGAGGCCCTTACCACCTGAGCCTTTTTGTTGTTCTGTTTTCTGTTGGCCCAGCTGCGTGGGGGTGGGGGGCTAGTGGTGGTGATGTAGAAATTTCCATTTGATGTCCAAAGCAAAGGCAATCTGCCCACTCTTGCCCTCCACGAAGTGTCACTGGTTTATTTATAAGCTTGGCTTATGAAAATACACAGGCAGAGTGAGTGAAAACTTATTTCCTTGCTCTAAGTGATCCTAACAAAGATCTTTCCGGACTTGAAAGGCAAGGCAAGTGTGCATTATGCTGTGATTTAGGTTTCTGCAGTGGGAAGTCTTTTAAAGCAGCTCATGCAGGTCTTCTTTCTTAAATGGCTGTCTTGACCTTTAATAGACTGGTAGCCAAAATTTTGGGAGGGAGGTTGCTGGTTTGGTTTGGGTTTTTTTTTTTTCTTTTGGGGGGTTTGTTTTGTTTGGTGGGTTTTGTTTTTTTTTCAGTTCATGAGGTTGTTCCTGCCTGTAGATTGAGAGTTGCTTCCTTTTGCTGTTGAAGGCTGAGGTTGGAAAGGAAGACTTGCAGCAGTCTATTTCAAGAATAGTCTGAGCAGGAGGAAATTCCCTTCTTGTTGTTAATAGCTGGTGCAGAACACTGCTGGAGGAGGCAAATAGTTCAGTAAGTTGTTTGTTTTTAATCTATGAAGTTTTGATTTTGTGCATCTTGTTATTACCTAGGAATGTGTATTGCAAACATAGTGGGGTTTGTCTGCTTTCTTAAGGGGTGGGGGAACTGAAGGTGTTGTGTATAGCTTTGAACTCATCAGATACTGATTCAGTCAAAAAAAGCAGATCAGCTGCTGCTTATATGACAAAGCATCAGCCTAAACTCATGAAGTAACTCTTGAGAGGCATCAAGCAGGGCATTTCATTATCCAGGAGCTTGGGTTAAGAGAGAGAGAGGTAATTTTGCCCATCCTTGCTTCTGTTATGTTCTTTTCAGATGTTTCATGTTGCTTTAGGGTACTTCTAACAACAATTTAGAATCAAGGGCTCTGTTTAAATGTCAATAGCAGGGCAATCCAACCCTCCCTCAAGGCAAAGCTAGATATTCTAGGTGAGCATATTAGAAGGAGAGTGTTTGTTTAGATGCCTCTCTTCCAACTTAATTGAAAGTGGAGAGGCGTTCAAGGAACACTCAGCTGTGTGCTTCCTCCAGAGGTGTGTGCTGCCAAGCTGGGAGCAGAAGGCACTGCACATGGAGGTGAGCTGAAAGCCTTTGTGATCCTCCATTACATGACAAAGGTGCTCCTCTTGCAGCTCTGTGTGTGTGTGCTGAAGCAGAATGGGACCCCTGCAGTCCCTTTACCCCTGTGCATCCTCAAGGGGCTGGCTTAGGGAGAAGACAACTTGAGTGAAGTTGAGGCAAAGCCCAGGATCTCAGCCAGGGCTGGCATGGTCTGTGCCTTCCTGCCTGCTGTCAGTAGGAACTTTGTCCTCGTCCCAGTGGCTGGGAATCCACTGCTGCTTATAGGTTCCTTGTGGGAACTGTTAAACAGATGCCAAAGAGGCTCTGCACCCCAAAAAGTCTTCAACCATTGAATATTCATATTTGTTCTCCTTTTGCCAGCCCTAGGAACTGAGGTTTGGTAAGCAAATGAGGGACTTTCTTAAACTTTCATCTAGCAGAACTAAAAAGAGAATAATTAATTTAAAAAGTAATAACAAAAAAGAAAAAAGGAGGTAGAAAGCAGCAGCTGGAGGTGGAAGAAACATCTGGGCAATCTGATCCAGTTGAGGATGCTCCTGCTTACTGCAGAGGGGGTTGGACAGGGTGACCTTTGGAGGTCACTTCCAACCCAGACCATTCTATGGTTCTGTGGTTCTGTGATCTTCCACAGGATAATTTATCAAGGCATTCTCTGCAGCCCCTTTCAAGCCAGAAATGTTACAAATGTGAAGTTAGTTTGCTTGTGAAGCTGTTTGTGTACCCAGGTGTGCCAGCCTCACACACTGTCCCCTTGAGAAGAGATACATTCTGGCCTTCAGTGTCTCATCCCTTCTGCTTTGGACCTTGGCCAGGTGGGGACATGTTTTCACTTCAATCTTCCACAGACAGTATCATCTGCTTTGGCTTTCTTAAAGATCTCTGTGTGCCAAAACATGAAACTGTTAATGTTTGTTTCATTTGTGGATTCCTTTTAAAAGGTTATTCCTGCTTTAAAATGAAAATTAAACATTGAACTGATTCATGCAATTTTTAAGTCTCATTTATTATACCACAGAATCACAGAACATTAGAGGTTGGAAGCAACCTCCAGAGACCATCAAGTCCAATCCCCCTGCCAAGGCAGAATCACCCAGGGCAGGTCACACAGCAACACATCCAGGTGGGTTTTGAAAGTCCCCAGAGAAAGAGACTCCACAGCCTCTCTGGGCAGCCTGCTCGTGGCTTCTGTCACCCTCACTGTAAAGAAGTTTCTCCTCATGTTGAAGCAAAACCTTCCATGTTGCACTTTGTAGCTCTTGCTCCTTGGCTTATTGCTGCTGACCACTGAAAAGAGATTGGCCTCAGCCACTTGGCACCCACTCCTCAGATATTTATAGACATCGATCAGATCTCCTCTCAGCCTTCTCTTCTCCAGACTAAACAGCTGCTGGTTTCTCAGTCTCTCTTCGCAGGGGAGATGCTCAACTCCCCCAGTCACCCTTGTGGCTCTCTGCTGGACTCTCTCCAGCAGGTCCCTGTCTCTCCTGAACTGAGGACCCCAAAACTGGGCACAGTATTCCAGGTGTGGTCTTACCAGGGCAGAGTAGAGGAGGAGAAGAACCTCTCTAACCCTGCTGGCCACACTTTTCTTGATGCAGCCCAGGCTGCCATTGGCTCTTTCAGCCGCAAGGGCACATTGCTGGCCCATGCAGAACTTGCTGCCCACCAACACTTCAAGCTCTTTCTCCACGGAGCTGCTTCCCAGCAGGGCAACCCCAACCTGTACTGGTCCCTGTCATTATTCCTCACCAGGTGGAGGACCCTGCACTTGCCCTTACTGAACTTCATATAGTTAGTGATTTGAAACTATCAAATCACTAAAGGTTGCAACAGGTTTTTTATCTGATTTGTCCCCATAACACCTTTTCATCCTGTAACATTGTATTGCTTGCAAGCTTTTAGCTTTTAAACTATGCCTTCAATGTCAGGGTTTCTAATGCATCCCTTGGTTTTTATCCTGCCATTAGAAATCCTGCAAGAAGACTGGGTACTTGATCTGTAAAACTCCTTGGGTGCTTCTAGTGTGTTTCAGGCATTCAGGAATTCTACAGTGATCTTCTCCTTTATATAGAACTGCATCCCTTGGCATTCCAGCTGCTGAGAAGCTGCACTGTAAGGCAACACTTTTTGGTACTGGTAAACAAGCTTCCATGCGACAGTACTTTGGAAGTTTGTTGTTTGGTTTGGTTTGCTTTTTTTAACTGTGCTAAATCTGTGTCTGATATTAATTTTTTTTTTTCTTTCTGGGGGGTGGGGAGAAGGCTCCAAAACAGTCCCTCCTAACAGCCTCACAGTGCAGAACATGCATACAGCACCTACATCTGCAACCGCCTATCTTTAATTGAAATAGCAAACGTAACACACAAGTGCCCCCTAAGCTTTCTCCACAAGTTTTACTGCTTTATAGACTTTTCCCACCAGACTTCTTTGTCCTTATAGTTTCCATGGCTAAGCAGAGCCATTTCCCTTCCACACTCTGACTGCAGCGATTTGAACGTCACCTTGCCTGCAGGTCCTACCTTCTGTAAAACCCAAAGCAACCCAGTGCCCCACACCTTTGCACCTTCTTCAGTGGACCCTTGCCACCCTGCCCTGTGGCTGCAGAGGGGCAGTGGCACTGCAGAAGGAACCACAGCAGCTCAAAGCCACCTGACTGTGGCGCAAAACCCTTGGGTTTAGTTTAGCACTGAAAGTAGTGCAGATGGAGTTGAGGTGTCGCAGCAGTGTCCAAGCAGGGTCTGCAAAATGCCCTTGGACAGCAGGTGGATCACATCACTACCTGGTTGCTACCACAACAGTGGTGGTGAAGGTGCAGAAATCAGCACCTGGCACTGGAACTGAGTAGTGGTGGATTTGTGCAAGGCATGTGGTGGTGTGAAAGGGCTCCCACTGAGTTCACCTGGGGTTGGCAGAATCTGTTAAAGCCCAGCAGCTGACTGGAACATCTTCCTTATGAGGAGAGACTGAGGGAGCTGGGGCTCTTCAGTCTGGAGAGGAGCCTGAGAGCTGACCTCATCTATCTTTATCAAGATGTAAAGGGTGAGAGCCAAGAGGCTGGAGCCAGGCTCTGCTGGGGGATGCCCAATGACAGCACAAGGGGCAGTGGGTGGAAGTTGAGGCATAGAAGTTCCATGGAAACATGAGGAAATTCTTTCTCCCTGTGAGGATGACAGAACACTGGAACAGGCTGCCCAAGGGGGTTGTGGAGTCTCCCTCTTCGGAGATATTCAGGACCTGCCTGGATACATTCATATGTGGTCTGGTATAGGTGGTCCTGCTCTGGCAGGGGGGTTAGACTGGATGAGCTTTTAAGGTCCCTTCCAGCCCCTGACATTCTGTGATTCTATTGGTAAATTAAGCCAGTGACAGACTGAGAGAGATTAGCTCAGCAGAGTTTAAAAATGGCTTAAAACTTAAGTATGTTTTAAGGCAGCACAGCCTGTGGCAGCCATTCCACCCAGTTTGGTGTCATCAGCAAACTTGCTGACAGTGCACTCTGTGCCCTCAGCCAGGTCATTGATGAATATATTGAACAGAACTGGTGCCAGTACTGACCCCTGTGGGACCCCACTAGTTACAGACCTCCAAATGAACTCCATCCCATTGACCACAACTCTCTGGCTTCTTTCCTTCAACTAGTTCCTAATCCACCTCACTANCCTTACGCCACTTTTCCCCCTTTCTCCCCTTTTCTCTCCCTTCCCTTTTCCCTTTGTTGTTTCTTTTTTTTTTTAATTCCTTGAGTGTTTTTCTTTCCATGGGCAACACCCACATGCTCTTGGGGTTTAAATCCAACCCTATCTGTGTGAAGAAAGTGCAGTAAAATTAAAGAATGCAGCATGCCCCCTGTGCTGGAATTTTATAGGAGCAGTTCAAACTTCTTCCAGCTACGCAACTTGTATTTGGTGTAAGACTTTATGCTTTGTTTTCTTTTTATCTTCAACCAGACATCAACCTCAGTAGCTGGAGAGCAATTAGAGAAGTTGAGTTTTCCTTCAGAAGTTAGTAGCTGGCTTTGATGGCATTGCAGTCAGTGTGCCAAGTGCCAAGTCTGGGTGCCTGCAGGCATCATCAGCACACAAATCTGTACCAAGCTGCCCCACAAAAGCAAGCAGCATGAGTTTTTAAGGAGTAAAACATACCATCTTCCACTTAAGACCTATTTTGGGATCTTAACTAGAGTTTAAGTGGTTCATCAGTCTTACTTTACAGCTTTGCAGCAGATTCTCTTGTGGTCCAGCCAGTTTTAGGGCTGTGGTGGGAGCCAGCATTCTGAGGCTTTACCCTGAAGACAAATGAGGTCTGAGAGAAGCACTGGAGATCTTAAGTTGTTTTGTGCCAACCTTGTAGAGAACTTCTACTTCTTTGTGTCCAAGAAGGTTACAGTTTGGGGTTTTCCAAACACAGAGTCTAAGAATAACTTTTAACTTTCCTTATCCAGGCCTGATAAAGGCTTTGGATTTTTCTCTCAGATGAGGATCTTATCTCAGCAATCTGCTTTGATGTGGCTTCAGGCTTGGGTTTGTGCACTGCACTTTGCTCAGAGTTACCTGGGGGGAGAAGGGTGTAGCAGGAGCCAGCTGGCCATCAGATGCTGTAGATCAGCAAAGACAGCTTGTATAAGCTGAGGAGAGCTGCGCTGGCTCCCTGTCTGCTGAGTCCTACCATGTCTCTGATTTACAGAGCACCGCACATTGTCCTGTGTGGTTGATTTTGTTCCAGTGGATGAAAGCAGTAGCCGAGGTTAGATGAGGCTTTGCAACCCTCAGATTTAAGTATCAAGAGACTTTTTTCCTGGTCCGAAGGAACCTGAGCTTGTTGACCCTTCAGAGCAGGTCCAAGTCTTTGGTACAAGGAATAAGTACATCAAAGAAATAATTTCTCTCAACATGTTTTCAGTGGGAGACTCAGGTTTATGAGAATAACTTTGTTTTGGATCCAGATGTAAACTGACTGGGAGTGTTTCTGCTTTGTTTGTCTGTCTGTATTTAATTTGATTGTATATTCTCTGCCATTGCAGAGATGTCTTACAAATACAGCCAGAGAGACTTCTCTAGGAACAGGATGTCTGTAGTCAGCCTCTCTCTCCTTTGGCACTCCCACCCTTTCTGCTAGCTACAGAGCTGACAGTTGGTCCTTGTCCTGTGTGTCCCTGGAATAATTTTGCCCTCGTAGCGAGGTGGGTGTGTGGGTCTCACTTCCCTAATAACAAGTAATGGGATGAAAGAACATGGCCCCAAGATGCACCAAAGGAGGTTTAGGTTGGAGATGAGAAGAAACTTCTTCCTTGAAAGTGTTCTCAGCCACTGGAACAGGCTCCCTATGGAGGTGGTTGAATCCCCATCCCTGGGGTTGCTGAACAGAGGCAGAGATGCAGTGCTGAGGGACACTGGTACCAGAGTTAGAGAATGTTTGGACTTGATGACCTTCAAGGTCTTTTCCAAACAAAACGATTTTGTTGCGCCGTGATTCGATAACTTCAGGGGCTGCACAGTTCCTGCCGAGCAGCTGACCCAGGGCAGAGCTGGCCGGGCACTCGGCTGGGCACTGCCAATCCTTCGCCTTTGTCTGTCTGCCCTTTGTCAGCCACCGCTCACTGCCCCACAGGCTGCCAGGCTGACCCCGCGGGGCGCTGCGGCGGCCGGGGCTGCCCAGCAGAGGGCAGCAGAGCTCCGGCTGCGGCCCCCGCTGCGCCCTGCCCCAGCCCGGGCACGGCTGCACCGCCTGCTGTGGGCCCGCTTCGGGGCAACTTGCATAGAGTGACAGAAGCCTTTCGGTTGGAAAAGACCTTTAGGATCAGCCAACCATTCTCTAGCTCTGCCAAGGCTGCGGCTAAACCATGTTCCTCGGCACCGCATCTCTGCCTGCTTGAAACGCCTTCAGGGATGCGGATTCAGCCATGTCCATAGGGAACCTGTTCCAGTGGCTGAGAACCCTTTCAGGGAAGCAGTTTCTTCTCATCTCCAACCTAAACCTTCCCTGGTGCAACTTGGGACACTTCTTCTCCCTAGTAACCAGTGATAGGACAAGAGATCAACACTCTCTTTCCTCCAGCCTCTTTCAGGGAGTTGTAGAGAGCAATGAGGTCTCCCCTCAGCCTCCTCTTCTCCAGATTAAACACCTCCAGGTCCTTCAGCTTCTCCTCACCAGACCTCCAGACCTTTCAGTGCCCTTCTCTGGACCCACTCCAACACCTCGATGCCCTTCCTGGTGTAAGTGCCCCAAAACTGAGCCCAGTACTCAAGGTGTGGGCAAATGACAAGTACAGGGGGAAAATCACTTCCCTGGTCCCACCAGACACGTTATTGCTGATCCATGCTGGGACCAGTGTTGCCAGCTGGGCACACACCAGCTCACGTTCAGCTGGACGTTGACCAGCACCCCCAGGGCTTTCTCTGCTTTCTAACCACTCTGCCCTGAGCCTGGAGCATTGCAGGGCAATGTGACCCAAGCGCAGGACCCAGCACTTGGACTTGTTCAAGAACCTTTCTTTATTTTTTAATAAAAAGTGGTTTGCATGTTGCTAATATCTCTGCTGGCAAAGGCTGTTTTCTCTGCTCATCTGATTTCCCCCTGCTTTCATTAGGAGCCGGTAATTTGAAGCTGTGAAGGGGGTTTTGAAACAGACAATGGGTGGAGACCAACTTATTTTCTGAGTGCTTTGGGACTTTCCGTGGTAGGAAACTGTTTGTTTAATTTTGCAAAACTTGCATGTATTTCATTGGCAGGACATTGAGCATAGGCGCCTCATGATCATCAAGTGAAAAGCTTGGACAAGCCCTAAGCCGAAGTAGCAGGACAGAAAGCGCTTCCCTTCTTCTGCTTGCTGGGCTGTGGTACTTTGAGGGACCGCAGCTTGAACGCCTGCAGGAGGAGGGTGCTGGCTTTCCCTGTAGGTAGTCAACGCTGATGCTGAACAACCTTCTGCTGGTTTTAGCCTCCAACCTAGCTCTCTGCCTGTCACCGGTCCAGCTACCACCAGCTTTGAAATCTGAGCCTTGTAACTACATCTTCATCTCTACATTCTGCCATAACTTCACTTCATGCCTTTTCCAGGGGGAGGGGAGGACTGCAAAGGCAGACTGGGAGAGTCTGAGCTGTTCAGCCTAGAGAAGAGAAGCCTCTGGGGGAGACCTTTATTGGCACCATTGCAGTATCTGAAGGGGACCTATAGGAAAGCTGGGGACAGACGGTTTAGAAGGGGTTGTAGCAGTAAGATAAGGGGCAGTGGTTTTAAATTGGAGCAGGGTAGGTTTAGATTGGATGTTAGGAGGAAGTTCTTCACAATGAGGGTGCTGAAATACTGGAACAGGTTGTCCAGAGATACAGGTGGGGTCCCATCCCTGGAGACATTCAACATCAAACTAGATGGGGCCCTGAGCAACCTGGTTTAGTTGGAGGTCTCACTGCAGAGGGATGACCTGCTAAGGTCCTTTCCAACCTGGTGCATTCTGTGATTCTCTATGGGGCAAAATAAGATACGTTGTTGGCAAGATATGTTATAAATGACAAGCCAAGTGATGAGAAGAGACAGCTAAGCAGGCAGCTGCAGGGTGTGTGTCTGTGTTTGTGTGAGAGGACAGAGCCTTGGTGCCATGTGCTGCACAGACCTGAGAGCCTCGTGCTGCTCAGCAGAGCCTGGTGTGGATGCAGTGATGTGTCTGCACAGGTCGGGGTCAAAGTGTGGAAGGAAGTGCTGTTTGCAGCTTTTCTGGCACAGCCACAGCAGCCACTCACAAAGTGTTATGGACAGAAGTTTAAGAGCAGGCTTCATGCTTCGGTTTGCAAAGCCTGGCCAGGAGTTATGCAACAACTCCATATGGTATGGGATTGCAAAGAGAAATGTAGTGAGAGGGAAAGATAGACAGACCTCAGTGCTGCAGAATGGCATTTTGTCTCCTTGGAGCATGCTCTGGGTTGGGTTGTTTCCTTTCAAGAGAGAGGTGTTGAAGAAGCTATCTGGCAGCAAAATGTTACTACAAAATGTGTTGGGCCTAAAGAGAAATAGGAAAGTCTTCCTGCAGAGGATGTGGAATGTGAGACCGAAGTTTAGGATATTTCATATGATTGGCTCTTGAGGAAAATGGTCTTGGAAAGCGAGTCTAAAGTTTAGGATATTTAGTTGGCTCTTGAGGAAAATGGATTCACCCACTGTCTAAAACACTGTGGAAATGTTAACCAGAGTAGTAGGAGGCATTTTGATGTGTAGACAGTGCATGTTCTTCCAAATAGGACATTAATCTTGTCATAGAATCAAAGAAGGTTTGGGTTGGAAGGGCCCTTCAAAGGTCATCTAGTCCAAGCCTCCTGCAAGCAGGGATGTCCACCACTAGATCAGGTTGCTCAGAGCCTTGTGAAGCCAGCCACACATGCAGATATTTTCAAGAGACCACCAGCCCCCACTGAAGAGGCAGTGGTCTGCTGCACCTGTGTACCAGTCACCTCTGTAGCGCCAACCCTGTGTGTGTTGGGCATTTAGTCTAATGCAAATGCTGCTTTCCACTCATGGAGAGATGTCTCAGGAGTCTGAAACAGGAGTCTAGAACGAGTGAGACAAGGAAAGTTCAACAGGTTCCTGCGTGAATAGCTTCACTTGCTTGCTCATACTTTCAATGGTTGAAACTAGGTGAGGTGTGGCAAGTTGGCTTCCCTTCAGAAGAGGGAAGCTTTGGGATTCCTGATGCTGCCTGGAGAAGTCCCATCAGGTGGAGGAGAGCACTCTGATTCTCTCTCATCTTGCAGTGTCAACATTGCATATGGGTGTAAACCAGCTCTGGAACAAACAGTGCTCCTGCCTGTCTGCAGCTGCCTTTGCAGGTCCACATGCAGGAGGCTTAGTCTCCCAATAAAGGAATAATTTGAGAAGGACCAGGGAGTGCTGGTGGACAAGAAGCTATCCCTGGGGCAGCAATGTGCCCTTGTGGCCAAGAAGGCCAATGAGGTCCTAGGGTGCATTAAGAGGAGTGCAGCCAGCAAATCAAGGGAGGTTCTCCTCCCCCTCTACTCTGTGCTGGTGAGACCTCACCTGGAATATTGCATTCAGTTTTGGTCTCCCCAGTTCAGGAGAGACAGAGATCTGCTGGAGAGAGTCCAAGGGAGGGCTACAAAGATGATGAAGGAGCTGGAGCACTGCCCCATGAGGAGAGGCTCAGGGACCTGGGGCTTTTTGGTCTAGTGAAGAGAAGACTTAGAGGGGATCTAATCAATGTTTATAAATATCTGAGGGCTGGGGGTCAAGAGAGAGGGGACAAACTCTGCTCAGTTGTGTCCCGTGATAGGACAAGGGCTAATGGATGTAAACTACAGCACAGGAAGTTCTAATTCAACAAACTAATTCAAAGAGTTCTAATTCAAATAACTTCTTTACTGTAAGGGTCACAGAGCACTGGAACAGGCCCAGGGAGATTGTGGAGTCTCCTTCTCTGGGGACTTTCCAGCCCTGTCTGGATGTGTTCCTGTGCAACGTGAGCTAGATTCTATGGTCCTGCTCTGGCAAGGGGGTTGGACTTGATGATCTATGGAGGTCCCTTCCAACTCCTGTGATCCTGTGATTTGGCTGCTCTGTCCCAACAGCAGTATGCAGAGGTTGCTTATGTAAGGTGTTGTGAACTGTGTGCTCCACACCCACAAAGCTTTTGTGTTGGGGTTGGGTTTTTGTTTTTTTCAAGCCACTTCAGATTTTCTGGGTCAAGAGCTACTACTGAGATACATCACTGCCTATCTTGTCATCTGTGCACTGCTTTGAAAAACTGCATTTAATCATGCAAATGAAATGGTAACAGTCTCCTCCAGCATATCCCAGCAGCTCCCTGTTCCTGCAGCAACCCCAGGTGTGTAACATTCCTTACAAGTGTGAAATGTTCCTGCAGCTAACACAGAAGTACATCATCTCAGCTCTGAGACTGCCAGGGCCTCCATGCAGGTTTGATCATTCAGTAAAAGATGCCTTCTGAACTACCTGAAGAATCTAATGAGATTCTGGATAGGCCTCCTTCAAGTCAGCCAGTCATAACATTTCTTGAGAAATCGCTAGTAAAAACTTCCTTGCTGTGCAGAGCTGCTCCATAAAAAGTGTATTATTCTGTGCCCTTGAAAAATCTCCTAACAAAAAAACCCCCAACTCTCTCGTTTTCTTGGAACAGGAAAGCAAGGAGGTGGTTAGACATCTTGATGCAGTAAGGAAAGAGTAAAGGCAAGCTTCCAAAGAACTGCAGCAACTCTAAGGACATAACATCTGATGTCTTCATAGAGAGGTTGTGTGCAGTACTCTGGATGGGTGCTCAGATTTCATGCCTCTAAATGATCACATTGCCAATGATCCTGCTGCTGCCACATCCCAGTGCCACGCTGGGGAGTCCTTGTGCTGCCATTCAGTGACACCTGGACAGGCTGGAGAGCTGGGCAGAGGGGAACTCCAGGAAGTTCAACAAGGGCAAGTGTAGGCCCTGCATGTGGGGAGGAGTAACCGCTTGCATCAGTACAGGTGAGGGGTGACCTACTGGAAGGCAGCTCTGTAGAGAAGGACCCAGGAATGCTGGTGGACAAGTTTGCCATG
>VWYK01121832.1:0-13440 GCA_013399775.1 Semnornis frantzii
TCTTGCTGCAGCCCAGCACTCTGGCTGCAGGTGGCTCTGGAGAAAAAACATTCCTCCCCACCCAGCAGCACACTGGGCTGATCCCACAGTCTGGGCTTGTGGTAGCTTGGGAGTTTCCCCCCCTGATTCACCAGACTAACTCAGGCTTCTGGAAGTTAAGGAGTGAAGCTGTATTTTACACCTCAGCACAAATTTACAAGCATATATATATATATATATACATACACACACAATATATACAGATATTTACAACTATATATAATTACATGCAAGTTAAAAGTAATACAGAAATTCAAAACCCTCTCCTGAACAACAGAAACCACCCAGGAGGGCTCTGAAACAACTCCCCTCCTGTTTTTCCCACCCATTCCCTTATTTTTGCCAGATAAGGAGTTAGAAGAAGGATGATTAGTTCAGGTTACACAGGTTCAGGTAGGGGTGGACAATACAACAGGCAGCAGCAGAGACTGCCTGACTTTGTGTATGTTTCTTGGCTTTATATCTCCCAACAGCACCAAGGAGTGATCTAGACATCACTATTATTTTCTTTTCACAGCCAATGGTCTAATTTCTCTCATTAAAATATTCCAATTAACCTCAAACCAGCACAGGGGTTTTTTAAGGTCTCCTGTAAATCCCCTTGAAGCAGAGCAGGGAGTAAGCATGAATAACTTACAGCAACTTCTTTCCCCCTCCCCATTTTTTTGGGGTTTTGTTTCCTTTTTTTCTTTTAAATAACTAAGTTTGTTTTATTAGAGATGCTACTGAAGCAATCAAGCCTAAAGAGCCTACCTCACAGGTTTTAAAGCCTTATTACAGGCTTTGGCTTGAGGAATCCCTCAGTGTCTTGTCTCTACAGTACAGTTTGTTGCAACAGGAACTGAAAACAGCAGAAGGGGCAGCAGAAGCTTGGTGACAGGGCAGGATTTTTGCTGTTTCCAGTCAGTCTTTGAGCTGGGAGAAACTATTTCCCTGACTCCTTCCCCCCTCCCAAAAGGCTAAATGGGTTTTGTTATCAGAATATTTATCCAATAACCACCTTAGGTTCATCCCTTCAATTAAAACACTTCATTTCAATGTCACTGGAATGAAATCAGATGGGGTTTTGTTTTCCATCCGCCTGCCACCGTTTGGAAATACTCTGGCAGGTTATTGAGAGGGAGGCTGGGTCCAAAGTGATGCATTTCCTTCTGCTTCGCCAGCTCCAGCCAGCTGCCAAACCTGAACCAGGCTGCTTTCCCCCTCCTGGCTGAGTGGGAATGTTGAAAATCTAAAGCTGAGCTGAAAAGATTTTCCTTTTGTGGTTGCTGTGTGACTGGAAATTCACTTGTCCCACGGCATTCTCTTTGCCTCCCTGTGCTGGTTTGAGGCTAATTGGAATATTTTAATGGAGAAAATTACATTATAGGCTGTGAAAAGCAAACACTGGTGATGTCTGCTTCACTCATAGGCTTGCTGAGCTGGATAAGAACAAGAGCACAAACATAGACAAGACACAGGCTTGGAGAGTCTCAGGCTCTCTAGCTTTTTGCCTTCTCCTCTCTGCTAACCCAACTAACCACTCTACTTCTAACCCCCCCTGGCCAATTCTCCAAACTCCTCTTGTGTGTAAGCCAAACCCTGGAGTAAGGTGGAAGGGTGGTTGGGAGCCCCTCCTGGGGACTCTGATTTCTGGGAGGGCAGTTGTGTGTCTGTATTACCTTTAACTTGTATATTTCTGTAACTATTCCTGTATATAGTGTATATCTCTGCTTGTACATTGTGCTAAGCTGTAAATAGAGCTTCCGTCCTTAACTTCCAGCTGGCTGAGTCTAGTCTGGGGGATTTTACAAAGTGTGGGAGGGCAGGGAACTCCCAAACCATCACAATCCTCCAATCAAAACTCAGCGAAACAGTTTGGAGGCTGTTGTGGGAAGCTGAGAGATGTCTCCTCTGCCATCAGCTTTTCCCAGAGGCAGCTATGCTATGCCAGGTGCTGGAAGCCAGGGTGCCAGGGACCAAGAACCAGGGTGTTTGGAGCCAAGGTGTCAGGAACCAGGGCTCTGGGAGCCCTTCAATAGCTTTGGGAGCTTCATAAACCTGCAGGTAATTTTGGTATGGTCAGGCTGACCAAGAAGCTCACCCTGATTTAAAGCATCATGGCTCTAGGGGACTTTGCTCATGCTTCAACAATATTTCAGTGTTACTTTGCCCATGGGTCACTGGTGGCAGTGTGGCTGTGCAGTTGTCCCCATTTACACTGCAGACACCTTGAGCTGCAGCTTGGGGTGGGATGTGCTGTTCTTGTAGCTACCACTCTGCACCAGCTCTTACCAGGCTGGCAGAGCTTCTTTTGGTTGTTGGGAGCTGGCTGAGTCTGCTGGCAGAGCTGGCTGCTGTATTTGTGTGATGGAAGCAGTTGAGATGAAGCCAACATCGTTCACCAACCTAGATTTGCTTGAAAGAAACTTCTTCCTTCTGGAGAGAGAGATTTAGATCATGGTTTGGATGTGGCTTTAGTTTGCAATATGAGTTAGTTCCCCTGAGAAAAGCCCTTTGGAGGTGCCACCTGCTTCAGGTCACCCTGCCATGGCTGGGAAAGGGTTTTGGCAAGCTGTGCCTCTGTCATTCATCCCCTCTTGGAGCAGTTTTGGGTTTCTCTGATGGTCACAACCTTGGCCTGGAAAACTGAAATCCTGGTAGCACCAAACCCCAGAGATCAAATCCCAGCATAGTCATACAGGGCCAAGAGACAAATCGTGTCCCCCCTTTGAAAGGGGATACTGAGAGGTTTATCCCAGTGATGGATAAAGGCCCTTAGCTGGAGGTGAGAGGCTGGAGAAGGAGAGAGGTTCACAGGCAGCACCATTTTCTTGGCCTTCAGCTTTTTGCACTGTCAAAACCAGTCCCTGCACAGGCAATTTAATGGACCAAATATTCTGGGGGTAGCAAAGGGAGAAGACTTCATTATATTGAAGTCAAATATACAGGAATATAATGGAAAATTATACATTTCAGACTCTGCCTGGAAGAGCAAACTAGGAAAGCTCATAGCAAAAAGAGCTGGTTGAAGCCTTCCCAGCCAACTGTTCAGTGTGGCACAGAGCTGCATCATTTCTCTACTTGCTTTTCTCATGATATTTACCACCACCACCACCTTTTCTTTTTGAGTGAAAGGGACTTATTGCTCTCTTCAGCTCTGGGATTAGTGCTGGAGACTATAAAAGTAGAGCTCATGAGGTCCTGTGGAGCATCAGAGCTCTCCAGCTTGGTGATCTCCATTGACCCCAGTGGGGCTGATGGGGAGCACTGAGATTGGAGAGCTCTGGCCCAGAGCCTGGGAAAAATGATTGGAAAATCCATCTTCACCAACCCCTCTGCTCCCTCCCATGGGATCCTGTGCATCACCATGCCAGGCAATGGGATGTAGTGGTCCCCACCTCGAAGGCCCCCCCTTCACATTGTCCTCCTTCCTCCCAGCTGAGGAGATCCTGAGCTCCTGGCATGGAGAGCATCACTAACAAAGTAGCTGTCAAGAAGAAGCCAAGCCTGCCAGATTTTAATTAAACAATTAGCTCCTTGAAATTGGCATTTTCTAACAGTCCTGGGTGCATGAGCTGAATCCTGAGGAGGGGAGCAGGGGGGAAATAGAGACTCTAAGGGAGCCTCCAGAGTTAAAAAGGCCACATGAGGGTGTTTGGGTTGGAGGAGTGGAGGCTGTAGCCATCTCCAGCCATGGCCTCTGATGTTCTTGGACGCAATGAAGGGCCTGGGAGGTTGGGGGCAGGTGGGATCATGCCCCCAGGCATCACCTCCAGGTATACATGCAGGAGCAAGGACCTTTTCTGCCTCCATCCCACTGTGGATGTGCTGCATCCCAAAAGGTATCACAGCAGAGTTTTGGGGGAAAGAGGCTGTTTTACAGAATTACATCTGCACCTTGCCTGGCATAAGAGGGTGCTGGGAGAAGCCTCCAGCATTGTGGCCATAAAAGCAGGGCTCAGATGAGTCCCAGTAGTGGTGATGCTGAGCAAGGGGTGGTTTATCACCCCCAAATCAGTGCTGGGTGGCACCCAGCCCAGCTTTGTGCAACTGAGGTCGCCAGTTTTGCTTTGTGGAGAGCCCTTGCCCTGGTTAACTGGGAGCCCATCAGCAATTCAGAGGCAAGAGCAGTGCCTGTCGCTGCGTCAGCCCTGATTAGCGTGTGCACATCTGTAATTAGACAGAGCAGCTGTCATCTCCAGCCTGGCTGAGAGCTCAGGTGGGATATTTATGGCAGGGAGATGCTTAGAGGGATCTTCTCAGCAGACTGAGGCTTTGAGCTTGGGTTTGACAGGTACTTCAAAAGGAGACAGCTATTTTGGAGATACTGAGCTCAGGAAATAGAAGACTCAGTGTTTCCCAGGTGAATGTGTCTTTGCTTGTCACCCTTCTTTTGCATGAAGCTTGGCAGAGATGCACAGGGGAGATGAGGGGTCCCAAGGCCAGCCCCTTCCATGCACCAGTGTCCTGCAGCTCATGCAACAACTCTCTGGAAAATTAAAGGAACACAGAAAATAAATCTGTCCTCCCTGGGCAGAATTTGTTCCAGAGGGTAGGGGCATCAGTGCCACAGCCCCCATGGCAGCTCTCGTCCCTTGGGGAATGTCAGAATGAGGTCAATGGCTGCAGGCTGCCTAAGCTGGTGGGCAGAGAGCCCAGCTGCCTGCTTCTGCCTGTTTCTGCCTGCTTGCCCTGGAGCCTGTGCTGCTACTGTGCCAGGGACACACTCATTTGGGGGGATGCTGCTGACCCAGCCCCCAGGGTGATTCTCAGGACAGGGAGATGTGATGTTGGTAAGTGAGTGCAGGTAGAAGTCTCCTGAAGATAAACAACGTTTCATAACCCACTCTAAAAATACTACCTGGTGGTTCTAGTGCTGCTGCCTCTGTATAAATAGCAGGGATCGATGTGGGGGTGCAGCAACAACACCAGCAGCAACATGGGCACCAATGCTTGCTCTGTCCCAGAGCTCTAAGCATCTGGGGCTGGGAGAGGGATCAGTTTCCAGCCCATCCCAGCCACCCACCCCCAGCAAAGTGGTGGTGGGCAAAGGGAGATGTTTTCTCCCTGTGTTGTGCCAGTCCCAGCCACAAGCTCTTCACCAGCCACTTTGGTGGATTCTAGCCTGGACCTTCCTGTCTGAGTAAGAGTTGTACTGAAGTTGGGGCAAGTAAGACCAGAGGATGCTAGAACAGAGGATGTCAGAGCAGACCCTCTTGCTCTGAATTAGCTCAGCATCTTTACCAGACTGAACTCTCTCATGTATATAAAATTCCTATTCCTTTGCCTACAGCTGCAGAGTTCCTTGGGCTGAAGCAGTTTGTATTTTAATTGGCTGTGACCTATTGCATGAAAAGTGATTTTTATTTTAGGGCTTACCAAAATGAAGAAAAGCAAGACTGAAATAGAACAGGGTGACTTCATTTTCACCAGTGCATGAGCTGAACTCAAATGAATCCTTCAGCCTCTTTCTCTAGCCCTTTATGGCTTGCAAAGCTTTTCCAGCTCCAGTTTTCTGCCCTGCTTGCTCTGGTGGACAGACCCAAGGTGTGGGGTTCAGTGGGTAGGGACAGCCACTGCCCAGGGCCCTGCTGTCCCAAGCCCAGGGGGAGGGCAAGGCTGTCCCTGCTTGCTTCCTGTGCTCTGCTCTTCCCCCTCCACAGGTGGACCCTTACCTGCCTTATGAGTACACCTGTGAGGGGATGCTGGAGCGGATCCATGCCTACATTCAGCACCAGGTTGGGGAGCATACACATTCTCCTGACATCCAACCATGACCCCTGGCCTCCCTATGGGACCATTCCTGTGCTCCTGCTGACAATGCAAATCTCCATTGAGGGGACCCAGGACCTAACCCTGTGCATAGCAGACCAGGCTGGTGGTGGGGATTTGTTATAAAGGTGCTGGTGGAGAGTGGCATTGGGGTTGGGTCAAGATCTTCCTGCTGCAGAGAATAAGGCAGTGTTGGGAGAAGAAGGAGTGGCTGGTGACTTCATCTCCCACAGCAAGAGAGGCCACCTGTGCATCTAGGTGACCTCACCCTGAGGAGCAAACTCAGCAGCCCAAGCACCCTCCTGTCCCCCCCAGCCACCTCCCTTCCCCATCCCCAGCATCTCACCCTGTCCCCCCGGGGTACTGACTCGTTGTCTTCTCTCCCTCTAGGATTTCTGCGCTACACCACCTCCTCCTCTGCCTCCCAAGGCCAAGAGTCCTGCTATGCAAAGCTCTCCGAGCCCTCTGGCCCTGTCCCCCAACTCCACGCACCTGGTGTGGTCCCGCAGCGCCAGCCGGGACCCCCGCGCCTGGCCGCCGGTGGACTCCCTGCAGGTGTGGGTGTCGGAGGCTCAGCACTCGTGCACCGAGACGTGCCGGCGGCACGGGCTGGTCTGCGAGCCCACCTTCTTCAGGTTCCTCAACAAGAAGGAGGTGTTTCTCCAGTGAGTTGTGACCTCCTCAGGGAGCTGGTGGTAGAGGCCATCGGCCAGATGATGTTCCCTTCGCTTCTCCCCTTCCTAGCGCCCATTTTCCTCATGTCCTCCCAACACCCCCTTGAGGTACCTTCGTGCCCCAGGCAGAGTGTGCTGCATGCAGAGTGGCTCGTTGCTTGCGTGTGCTGGCCTGGGCCAACTAGATTGGACTTGGTAGTGCTGGGTTAATGGTTGGACTTGATCACAAAGGTCTCTTACGACCCTAACAATTCTATGATTCTGCGACCAGCTTCAGGCTTCAGAAGGCAGCGGCAGCCTTTCCAGGCACGTTTCCACCTCTCTCCCACCCTGTTCCTCTCCACCTCCTCCATGCTCTCTCTCTTTTCTAACATCTTTCTCTACAAAGCAGCCTTTTGAGCACACAGGGGGACATTTTAATGGAGTCTAAATCTGCCACCGGGCTCCATGCTGCTCTGTGGGCAATTAAAACATGAGCACTGGCACCGATCTCGTGCTGGTCGGACTGGTGCCAAGAGTCCTGCTGACCTTTTTATCTGAAAAATGAGAGCTGGGGCTTAGATTTCACTCTGTTCCCTCCATGATGCTCTCTAGACCTTGAACTGGCTTGGGGACTCTCCAGTTGAGTGGTGGGAGGGTGATGCCAGTGCTGCTGTGGAGCAGATTGATCTGCAGATGCAGGCAGAGGTGGGAGGAGAGGGACACTGAGATCCACACTGGGCATTTCTGCTGCTCCTCAGGTGTCTCCTGATGCCCACTCTGCTTTTGCTGGGTGATCTCAGCTAGCAGGGGACTCCTGGCTATCTGTTGGACTGATGTGCCCTCCAATGGGACATCAGCAGGGGGTGCCCACAGGGAATGGACAGACTCGTTGGTCAGTGAGGGGCTATGAAAAACTCGGGTGGGTTTTTTGTGCATAATTTCCTGAGTCATCCACAGCTCACACAAGGGCTGGGGCAGTCTCTGGACCGCAGGATCTTTGACATGCAAGGGTTATCCCTTGCTGCACGGTGCAGGGGGCTGGTGAGGAGCATTCACCTCTAGACAAGGGCTGTCAAACGTAGCACTTGCGGTTCCCGGTGCAACCAGCAAAGATCCGACCCAGCGCTCAGCAAAGGACCCTCCCTGGGAAGGAGACACTAAAAACCTTTTGGTGAAGCCCCCAGGGCAGCCTCCTGACGCACCCCACCCCACCTCTGTCTTTGTTGCTAGGCTCAGCATCACCTGCGACAGCACTGAGTCCGAGATGAACCATCTTTACCCGGCGGTGGCTGAGAAGGTCCGCGAGTGCTACCTGCAGAAGGAGGCTCTGCTCTTCAGCTGTGCGGGCTCCAACACCAAGTATCGGCGCCTCTGCCCCTGCCGCGACTACCGCCAAGGACAAGTGGCGCTCTGCAGGGACTGCTTGTGACCCGCCGCGGGCCCCTGCCTGGTTGCGACGCACAGGAGAGGCTTTTTCGCAAGGCTTCTGCAGCAGCCCAGGGAGGTGGGACAGGTCCTCCCCCGAGCCGGGGCTGGCAGGCTCCCAGGGGGTCGTTTCGTCCACCAGTCAACTGTGAATGGCCACCTCCTGCCCTTTGGTTCCATTTCTTCTCATTGTCCGAACCCACCTGGACCTGGTGGCACTGGGATGGGGTAGTGTGGAGAGGGGGGCCCGGGGGGACCCTTCCCCTCCTCTGGCAATGGGACAAGCCACCAGCAGACTGTAGTTTCAGGGTGTTCATCCTCTCCCAGCATCCGAGGTTGTTTTATTTATTGATTTATTTTTTTTAACCCTTCCCCCAATCCCCCTCCCCAATGAGTGGAAAATTAAAGGGGAAGCAACACCCAGTCCTTCTGTGGGAGTTATTGGGCAGAGCTGTGGTGGAGGGAGCTGCTGCTGCCTGCCTTGACTGGAGAACTGGGCAGGGGGAGGGGGTTAAAAGCCTGAGGAGAGTGGCTGAGCTGAGTGGACTCAGTGGGGGCTGTACCAACAATGCCCCCCAGGAAGACCCAACAGGGCTCGAGGGCCCCCAGGCTGTCCTTGGGGTTAAAGCAGGATGGGGCTGGGGAGGGGTCCCAGGAAGGATGCTGGTCTCTGGAGCAATGCTGCTGGCAGGGTGGAGGTGCCCGAATTGAGTGTCCCAGGAGCTGTACATCCCTCCAGGGACCAAGGCATCAGCAGAGGCAGTGGGGGCATGGGGGTGCTCTGGGTTTGGATGAACAGGCAGGAGTCAGAATGTTCTGCAGCAGCCAAAAGGAATTGCCAGTGGGCACAGACTGGGACCAGGGGACAAGGGGCAACACAGCAGCAACCTGTCTCTGTGTGCCCCAGATGTCACAGCCGTGGGAAGAGGTGAGCTCCAAGCAACCACTTTCCATGGGGAGTCTTCTCTTCCTTAGCTTTTCTTCATGCCATTCATCTCACTTCAGGGGAGCTGTCATTGCTGCTGGTATTTCTCCTCCTGGCACAGCCCTTTGCTGTGCTGAGCTGGTTTGGGTTTGTAGGGTTGCCCACAGGAGCAAGTTGTGAGTTTGTCACTGTGAAGTTGGTGCTGAGCACTCCTGTCACTTGGAAGCATTTGATGGAGAAACTCCTGCACACCATAAAACTTGTGGTTGGAAAGTTATGGGCTGGAAACTCCCTCCCAACCCTTCTCTTCTGGCCTGGAGGCGAGGGAGGCTGCTGGGGTGGCAACTTGTCCTGGTGGTGTTGCCACAGCATCCAAGGCCCTGCTAGATTTGTGTTTCCTGGATCAAAGTGACTAACAGAATCACAGAATGACAGGGGCTGGACCTCTGGGGACCCTCTGATCAACTCCCCTGCCAGAGCAAGTTCTGCTAGAGCAGCTTGCACAGGATGGCATCCAGGTAGGTTTGGAATCTCTCCGGAGATGGAGACTCTACCACTTCTCTGGGCAGCCTGCCCCAGTGCTTTACCACCCCTAAAGGAAAGTTCCTCCTCATGTTTAGATGGAATTTCCTGTGTTTATGTTTGTGCCCATTACCTCTTGTCTTGTCACTGGGCACCACTCAAAACAGACTGGATGAATGTGTGAGGTGTCCCTAGTGACTCAGTCACTTGCTGGAGCTGTGCCATCTGGCCCCAACACCTCCAGCCTCTCCTCCCTGCAGTTCAGTGTCTTGCAGACGAGTTTTGAGGGGGAACAAAAATCCATTCCTTCAGCTGTGCAACAGCATCAGCTCTGCCCTAGCTCCTCTTGGCAGCTCTCTGCTCTGGCCCTGGGAAATTGGCTGCTGCACCATGCTTGTGCTCTGTGAGCATCCCTTCAGCCAAGCTCACATGTCTGCCATGCTGAGACTGGGCACATCCCAGCCAGGAGCTGGAGACGCTGCCCTTATCTCCCAGCAGTTTGTCATCTTCAATGCACAGCCCTGCAGGCAGCCTTCGTCCCGCCTGCGAGGCCAGACAAGGGGAGGATTGATTCAGTGATGTTTGTGTCTTGAAGCCAGCATGTGTGTAAATAAAAGCAGCACAAGCCTCCCCTGGCAGAGCTGAACAAGACTGCCTTCTGCCTTCCTACTGCACCTTTCAGCTCGCTCTCAGCGCTTTGGCACAGGTTCCCCGTGAGCACTGGGCAGGCAGGAGCTGCTCCAGGAGAGACCTGGGGGATCTGCAAACAAGAGCCCCCAACAATTCACTTCCCAGGGTTGTCAGGACCAGATAAAATCTGGGTTTTGAATCATGGAATTGTTTTGTGTAGAAAAGACCTCCAAGACCACTGAGTCCAACCATCGACCCAACACCACCCTGCCCATCAAACCATGTCCCCAGCTGCCATGTCCAGGCACCTCTTGAAATCTTTGCAGGGATGGTGACTGCACCACCTCCCTGAGCAGCCTTTCCCAATGCCTGATCACTCCTTCAGTAAAGAAATTTTTCCCCAACCTAAACCTCCCCTGCTGCAATTTGAGGCCATTTCTCCTCAGCAAGCTTTGCAGCTAAGAGGCTGGGGATGCCTCTTGAAGCACTGCTGCTTGCACATCAGCTCCATGGGCAGCTTTTCCCACTGGTTCTGCTCAACTGCTTCTGAAACAGCCTTCACCTTCCAGCAGCTGCTGAAGAGCCCAAATGAGCCCCTGGCAGGGCCATTTTTTCCTCCAAGCAGAAATAAATGGCAGTTGGTTCACCTTCACTGCTGCCATGGGAAATAATGAACTGTCTGGAACCTTGCTGGATGTTGAGCCAGCCTGTAAATTTGGGTGATGGGGCTGAGCTATGCTCTGGTATTGCTTGTGGTGTCCCTGTCAGGTCAACTGGCACTGAGTCCTGCTCTCAGTGCTGCCCTGGGGGTGGGTCCTGCCTGGGGGAAAAGCCTTTTTGATGGCACATGGCTTGTGGATGTTGGATGTAGCGGGGACTGGAGTGTGGGTTCTCAGGGCAGCCCCTCCTGCCCCTGTTCCACCTGGGACCAGAGGAGTACCTTGGGCTGTAAAATTCCCTGTAGGGGTGAGGTGGGGTCTTGGCTGTTTTGGTAACACCAGTGCTGGGTACCAGTGGTGGCTTTGGGTGCAGAATTGGCACTGAATTGTTTTGTCTGGGGAGTGTGCTGGGACTGTGGGGCATATGGACTCCCACAGCACTGCTGGACCTGGACACCCAAAACAGGAGATCATAGGATCATAGAATGGGGGTGGTGAGACACCAGAACAGTTTGCCCAGAGAGGTCATGCATGACTCCTCCCTGGAGGTGTTGGAGGCCAAGTTGGATGAGGCCTTGAGCAACCTGGTCTAGTGGGAGCTGCCCCTGCCCATAGCAGATGGGTTGGAACTAGGTGATCTTTAAAGTCCCTTCTATGAATCTGTGGTGATCTAGTTCCAACCCCCCCACATGGGCAGGGACATTTTCCACTGGACCAAGTTGCTCAAAGCCTGATGAAGCTGCTAAGCTGGCTCCTGGAGGAGTTGACATAAAAGAGAAGGGATTTTGCCACCTGGAAATGCTTTTTCTCTGCTCATTTCTGGCCCTGGCTGTGCCCAAGTGGCCGCTGGAGTATCCCACTGCCTTCTCAAGCTCTTTCCCCAGCAGGTCTCCAGCGCTTATCCCAGTCTCCCTGACCAGGACATATTTGCATCTAGAAGGGACATCTGAGGATGACAGGGACATGAAATTCACTTTTTATTAAGTAGGAGCCTGGAAGAGATTTAATGGGGAGCTGAGGCTATGGCATACAAAAGATACTCTAATTGCCACAGCTAATTACAAAGAGCAAATCCCAGGCTGTGAGGGGGAAAAGAGCAGGAAATTGTGTCAAAACCCTGAATAAAATCAAACCAGGAGCTGTCAGCTGCACTCTCAGGTGCTGCTGGCTGGGACAGTTTATTTAACAAGCAGAGCATGTGTGTGAGGAGCCCTGGGGGCTCCTGGGGGCAGAGGGGTGTGGAACTTTTGATGGCATCTCTGGTTGCAGAGCTCCATGGAAGTTTTTTGGGTTTTTTTAACCTGTTTTTTCTCTTCTGGCAGCTGTGAAACAAGGACAGGCATGTTGAAAGGATTATATTGTTCTAAAAATCCATTCTCCCTACCTAGAAAAGAAACCAGGGGCAATCTTTTTTTCTCAGCCTTGCTCTTCTTAGCATTTCCAGTCAGAACTTTCTTTCTGGAGTTGTTTTTCACTCCTGTTTTTTAAAGTTGATGGCACCAAAACCATCCCTTATTGGTGTTGTGGAAGGGGTCTGGTCCCCACTGGGACAGCAATGTGCCTTTGTGGCCAAGAAGGCCAATGGTGTCCTGGAGGTGCACCCTAGAAAGAGTGTGTCCAGCAGGTCGAGGAAGGATCTCCTCCCCTCTACTCTGCCCTGGTGAGAGCATTTCTGGGTAAACTTTTGGGCTCCCTAATTCAGGAAGGATCTGCTGGAGGGAGTGCAAGGAAGGCTCTGAGGATGATGAAGGGACTGGAGCATGTCTGATGAGGAAAGGCTGAGAGACCTGGGGCTGGTTAGCCTGGAGAGGGCTGAGAGGAAATCCTATCAATCAGCCACTGATGGATGGGTGTCAAGAGAATCACAGAATGGTAAGGTTGGAAGTGACCTCAAAGCTCATCCAGTTCCAACCCCCTGCCATAGGCAGGGACACCTCCCACTAGCACAGGTCCCTCAAGGCCTCCTCCAACCTGGCCTTCAACACCTCCAGGGAGGGAGCAGCCACAACCTCCCTGGGCAACCTGTGCCAGNTAGGGGCCCAGACTCTTAGTGATGTCCCGTGATAGAGCCAGGGGCAGTGGCCACAAACCAGAACACAGGAGGTTCCACCTGAATATGAGGAAAAGCTTTGCTGTGAGGGTGCTGGAACACTGGAGCAGGCTGGCCAGAGAGGTTGTGGAGTCTCCTCTCTGGAGACTTCCAAGCCCCATCTGGATGCATTCCTGTGTCACCTGCCCTAGGTCACCCTGCTTTGGCAGGGGAGGTGGACTCAGTGATCCCTGGAGGTCCCTTCCAACCTCCCCATTCTGTGATTCCATGATTCTGGAGCAGATGCTTCCAACCAGACATGCCCTTGCAGCATCCCACTGCTGCCCTCCCCACGCCAGCATCCTCCTGGTGGATGCTCGGTGCCGTCGGCTCCAGGAGCTGTAAATCCCAGCAGAGGGAGGTGACAGCTCTGCCCCAAGCTCCTTTGGGCCTTGATTAGGGAATCGTTCAGTGGCTTTTCCCTCCTGATCCTCTGCTTGCCAGCAGCAGGGTGAAACAGCAAACTGCATCCAAGGCAGGGACAGCCCAGGCAAGAGAAGCTCATTCATTTCCCCTAACAGGTTTATCACTAGATCAAGGAGCTGCTGAAGATGTAAGCACCGAGGGTTATTTTCCCAGGTGATGGATCTGGCTGCCATGCAGCCTCCTGTAAGCAAAGCTCACTGCCTGACAGGGATGGCTGATGGAGCCTGGCTGGCACTGCTGCCTCCTGTCCTTCAAGGTTTTGCTTTAATTGAGTCCTGTCTCTCTGGTGCCATGGGTTGTTGGGGTTTTTTTTTC
>VWYK01121835.1:0-16899 GCA_013399775.1 Semnornis frantzii
AGAATAAGAATCCAGAACTATTTTCTTACTGCAGGGATACTACAGCATTCCTCCAGGTGAGGCCAACAGGGTGCACCCAGAAACAGCTCAGCCACAAGTCATAAAGAAAACAAATTAAAGGAAGGGGAAAAAAAATAATCTAACTAAAACGTGAGGGTTCATAAGACTATTGGGGTGTGAACCCCATTAAAGGGCCTGACCAGCAAAGGGTGGGAAAATGCTGAAGTTGAATGAATGAGAGGGTAGGGGAGAAATGAAGTTTTTCAGTGATAAGCAAATAAACCCAAGTGTGTAAAGAATAAATCTGGAGGGAAATGACAAACTCATCGGCACTAAGGAGTAAAGCCACCAGCACTAAAGGCAATAAAGAGCAGATTTGGGGCAGGAAACACAGGAATATCACTTCAAATGCTATCACAAGGGGCAGACCATCTATAATATCCTGTAGTTTTAAACCTCAGTAGGTTACATCTCAAACTAAGACAACCTGATGCTTTAAAAGCAGATCAAGGCTACTACGGCAATTGAAAGGCCTCAGCAGCAGCCAAGGAGCAAAGCAGGTGTGGAGTATGTAGCATAACTAAGCTCAGAAACAGTGTGTTGGGGAGATTAAATTAAATATCTACTTTTATTTGCCACAGTCACCACTTACAATCTTTATTTATTACTTGTCTTTTGGGGGATTTGCTCCCCCAGGAATATATCTCTATAAAAAATTAGATTACATAACTTCCCAACTGATGCGGTCCCAGCTGAAGCCTGCCAGGAATACTGTGGGGATGCTATCTCCCTTTCCAAGCTGGCCTGGCTGCAGGAGCTCCAGAAAGGAGGAGCGAGTCTTCTGGCAGGGGTTTAGTTTCAGTGGAGTCATTAAGAACCACAAGAGCTGAAAGCCCTGGTGGGATGGATGTGTTTGCTCCCCTGCCGCATTCCAGCGCGACCCCACGCCTACGAGCGCCGGCCTCGCGTGGCTCCCCTTCCTCCCAGGGTTGAATTGTCATCCCTGGGTGCATTTAAAAGGCATCTAGATAGGGTGCTCAAGGATATGGTGTAGTAGTGGCCCTGGTAAATTTAGATAATGGTTGGACTTGATGATCTTAGAGGAATTTTCCAACCATGGTGTTTCTGTGATTCGCATCCTGTCTAAAATTGAGAGGAGAGGGCGCCCAAAAGTAAGAGAGGGTTTGCTTCTAGCTGTGAGAGGAGCTTCCCCCAGAGCTGCCAGCCAGCTCATCATTAACTCCTCTGGGTACTGGAAACCCTGTTTGAAAGGTCTTCAGGAGAAGGGCCAAGCAAAGCTGGGCTCCTGCACTGCCAGCACCCCCAATGCCATGCCTAAAGCTGCCTCTCCTCATGGCCAGTCCTCACTGATGCTGAAAAGTGACCTCATGTCAGAATCATAAAACTGCTGAACTTGGAGAAGACCTTTGAGGATGTCAAGTCCAACTGCTTGCCTAGAGCTCACCATCTCACCATTACTGCTAAGCTACTACCATTAAACCACCTTCCTCATCATCATTCATGTCTTTTAAATACCTCCAGGGATGGTGACTCCAGCACTTCCCTGGGCACCCTGTTCCAAAGCCTGATAACCCTCTCTGTGGAGGTCCTCCCTATCTCTGTACAGAGTGTAAAGCCAAATTAAAATGTGCCCTAATTAACAGCCTCTGCTTCTTTGCAGCAGCCCTTGTGTTGAAGGACACTGCTTAAACCTTGCTGGGCAGATTCTAGCCCCTAATGTCCATACCAACCACACCTCGAGGTGCATTAAATACCCTCACACACATTATTAAGCATGGACATTATTATGTAGGATTAGCAGGAGAGCTGGCTGGGTAAGCAGGTTGCTGCTATCAGGCACAGCACACTTCCCAGTGCACACATTCCCATTGGAGCAGGAATCCTTCCTGACTAGCTCTGCCAACTGCCCAGGGCAGTCCTTGCAGGGCCTCTAAGAGAGCCAGGGCTGAGGGTCTGTGTGCCATGGGGTTATTCTGGTTATCTGAGCCATTGTGGTGCCCCAGGCACTCCTGTTGTACTGCTCACCACTGCAAATGGCAAAGAAAAGGGAAGGGTTTTGCTTCAAACAGCAGCTTCAATAATGCCCTGAGTCAGGAGATTAAGAAAAACCCAAGCAGCAAAACAACATAAAAAAGTTTGCTTAACTGGAAAGAGCTGTGGAGAACGACCTCGGCACGGGTGCAAGCCAAATCCCTTCAGCAAACCACCCTCCAGTGCCCCTCTGGTGGTTGCACATCCACCCTGAGCATCCTTCACCTGCTGGGGCCACGAGCAGGAGCTGCCATAAAGAGCATTTCACAGGCACCCTCGGACCCACTGTTTACATACTTCAAACCTCTGAAGAAAGTGGAATTCCATTCATGAGCATTTATCACCAGGGAGATACTGGTCAGGACTTGCTCAGTATTTCTCCAAACACCCTGAACTAACCCTCTGAAGGCAGTAAGAGTTTTGTCTTATCTTTCCAGCAGAGGTTATTTTTGTGCTGCATCTCTGACCGCCCTTAGCCAACCCATCTGTTAGCACTTGCTATGACATAACCTGGTGCACAGTGAAGGAATCTTCCCCATTTTTCACCTGGCAAACACAGCTAGGTGCTTCCCAGGCAGAAAATACAAGGAATGGGTCAGGGAAGTGCCTTTGCTAGCACCTAGGAGTGGATTTTTGCCTCCTTGGACAGCCCACGACTGCATGCAATTGCCTGTTATTCACATGGCATGGTAGAGGCAGGCATCAGCTCTGCCAGAATCCCCCTGTCACTCACCAGCCCCACGTAAATCAAAGGCTCTATCAGGCTGATTATCTCTGCATGTAAAGATTTGAAAATACATAAATTCAGATCTTACTCAAAGCAGAGGTGGCTTACAAAGCTTTCTTTAGGATCAGACAGACCTCGCCGCAGCTAAACCTTAGAGCGGCTGCTGATTTCTTAATCCATTCTCAACATGAGCATTGCTCACTTGTTAAGCCTGGTGTGAATGAAGCCTTTCATGGTCAAAAAAAATCGCCCCAAGAGGGAAATATACAGGCCACAATTTCAGGCCGTGGTGTGTGAGCTGGGCACAGGCTTACCTGCCCCAAAACCTGTTCAACCAGAGGGGCTTGCAGGCAGATTACAGGGCTCTGCACCTCATTTCTTGTCTGAAATCTGCATGGGTTTGTGTGTCTGCATTGAAAAATGCCTCCCGTGCCTCTGACTGGAACCACAGCAGATAACTGGCCACTGGGAGAAGCAGGAGTGAGGTTTTGGGGGCTGGAGAAGAGTCGTGGGTGGCTGGGTTTATGGAAAAGGTGTCAGGAATCTCTAGTGCCGCCTGAAAGGCTTCTTCACTCTCCAGCACCGTAAATAATCCTCAGAGCTAAGTCCCTGGACTGCACCAAGGGCTTCAGCCCCATGGCTTATTAATTAAGCTGTTTAACTCATTTGTTTTAAGCCTCAAATGTACCTACACATCTCTTTATGAGCTCCATGGGGCTGCTTGTCCCTGCTGTTCAGCACCTCAGTGCAGAGTCAGGGCATGGATTCATTTATCAATTAACTCAGTGAAATAATGTAACATTTCTGTCTGGTTTTGTATGGGTTTGTTTTTTTTTTTTCCCCTCTGATGTTAGATCCCAAAAGCCAGGCTTAGAGGAGCTGCATCCCACATTGTACCCATCTTTCAAATGGGACTCCCCACCAGAGTCACTGCTGATAATGATAGAGCCCAGCAGGACACCAGGCTCCAGCTGCATCTGCAGCCACAAGCCCATCCACCTCCTCCTTCTTGTGAGACCTCCATAACACCATTCACACTCCAGCCTGACCCCAGGATCAGTTCCCATGCTTGCTGTTAACAAGTGAATAGGTAGGGGAGATGGAAGAGCTGCTTTGTATTTTGGGTTTTTTTTCCCCCTAAAACAAGTGCCTGCCAAATAAAAGGTTAACCTAGAAAAGGAATATTTAGCACAAAGATATTTTGGGGGGAGCATGTCCTCCCCCCTCCTGTCCCCAAGCAGCAAACAAATTCTATACCAGTGTGGCAGGGGCTGGAGGGGATTGCTCTGAGCAGCAGATAAAGCCAAGGTTTGTGGGATTTTGGGGGGCTGGAAGGAATTGGTGCCTGGGATAGTGCAAGCCAGGCAAGGAACCCAGCGCTGCAACACCCAACCATGGCCAAGGATGCCAGGGAGGGAGAATCAGCCTGGGTCTGGCTGGGCAGCTGCCCGCACACCGAAAAAAAAAACCCAGCAGCAGCAGCCTGCAGAAATCGTCACTCCACGTGGTTTCGAGGTTTGGAGACAACCGAAGACAAAAGGAAATAGCAGGCAGGGTTTGCTGGAGCACGAGAAGGCAAACAAACGCTGTGGCTTTCCTGCCTTGTTTTTCTTCGGCAGCCTGAAGGGCTCATTTGCGACCGCTGGGAACAGATTTCCTAGAAATGCGAGGCCGTTGCTGTGCACAGCGTGGGCAGCGCTGCGAGCACTGGGCCGTACTGGGCAGACGCCTCCCAGGCACTACCTGTCCCAAGGACGTCAGCTACCCATGTCACAGGAAAACAAGCCGCAGCAAGAAGCGATGGGCAAAGTCGCAGTTGCCTGGGGCAGAGCCCAGCTCTCCTCTGCGTGCGCAGCCAAAACCGGAGTACACCTCTCTAAGCAGGTAATTCATTTAGAAGCCTAACGAGGCACAAATCCCATTTAGCCAAGCAGATTGTCAGTGCCAGAATCACACGGCAACCCTAAAACAAGTTATTCCAGGGATTTTCCTAGCAGTGTGAGCTACCTATGGGGGCTACCAAGCCAGGCTTATCGGCGGTCACTGCATCGTGCTGCAGGTATCACTCCACAACACAACGCAGAGTCCCCTCTGTGTCACTAGGGGAAGCTTTGTGGCAGGACAAACAGGCTGCTTATTAAAAGGAGGAGGAAAAAGCCAAACCCCACTCCCTGTTAAAACGCAGCGTTAAAAATCACGGCTGAAAAAAAAAAATAATAGAATGACAAAGTCAGGAAAAGCAAACGTTTGGAGCTGCAAAACCAACACTGCACATCCTGTTTGTTTTACAGCCACGTCGAACATCCTGTATGTTTTATGGTTTACATTTTACAACCTAAACGCTCCTACATTAAGCTGCACAGTTAATCAAGAGGGAAAAACACGGGAGTGAAGGAAACGCCAGGCGCAAAGCGAGCAGGTACCTACGGCTGCCGGCGGCATCTGCAGGCTCTGCGGAATTGTTGCTCTCCAAGCCCTGACGCGGTTGGTTTCACCTCGCTTCCGTGGCGCTCCCGCCCCTCCCCTTAAATAGGAGTGCAAGAGCAAGCTCACCTGTGATTAATGACATCAGCATTCAAGGGTCCTGATTAGCCTTTGAAGCTCACACGTGTTTGGTTGGGGTCAGTAGGCTGGGGAGGAGGGTTGGTTGCCGGCACTGCTGGCGGCTTTGGGCAGAGCTGGGTTATCACCGTGTCACACTGCCCGGGCCCAGCTCTGCTCTGGTGCCATTGGCTTTTTTAAAGTTTGGAACACGCAGAAAATTGTGAGCCCAGCAAAAATGCAGCATCCTTCAGAGAGCTTTAAGCTCACAGAGTGACCCTGCCTCTGGACACCACCCCGTAAAGCTCCATCTGAGTGGGCTGTGTCAGAATCATGCTTTGTGTTTGGCTTTAAGTGGCATCAGGACAATTGAGTCCAGGTGCAAACCTGCTCTTTAGAGGCCTGATGCATGATCAGTTTGAGCAAGACAAGTGCACCCCTTCTCTCTCTGCACCTTTCCTCAGGACCTTCTCATAGCCCTCCCTTACCCCCAGATTGCTGCTACTTGAAAACTGCTGCAGGTTCAAATAGATTTGATGGCACAAAGTAGATTCTCTTACCTGTAGCACTGGGAGGAGCTGATGGCACTAAATATAAAAGGATTTTAAACACTTCCTTCAGCCAGTGAGGTGTGTTTATTTTTATGTGACTTTCAGCTGGGACAGTGCAAAGCAGACAGGTCCATATTTTTTAATACACATTATCTCAGCCCCTGCTTGCCTGGCAGTGTGGAAGGGTCCTTGTCCTGAGTTACTCAATGCCCTATGGTAGATAACTGTGTACTTCCCACTCCTGCCTTCCCAATATACATGAATTAAGATTTTCCAAATAAATTATTTCATCCTTTATAGTGCTGCCAAAACCAGCTCAGAAAATAATGAGTTTATGCACCCTGTCTCTGCGAGCTGTGTGTGCCACGTACAGCAGCAATCAGGCTCAAAATCCTACAGCTCTGCCTGGAAAGTTCCTGGGCAGAGAATAAAAGGCTGGTGGCACCCTGCAGAATGTGGCCAAGCAAGTCAGAGGCTGCATTTCCAACACAAGAAAGGTAGCTGTGGTGGCCCCCCTCAGCCAGCATTAAATAGTCCACACCCAGCCACACTGACAGCTCCCTGGAGGTGTTCAAAAAGCATGTAGACATGGCCCTTGGGACATGGTTTAGTGGGCCTGGTGGTGTTGGGTTGATGGTTGGACTTAATGGTCTTAGATGTCTTTCCCAACCTTAATGATTCTATGATTTAAATGTTACTTCTCATTTTTAAATTCACTGCCACCCCCAGCCAGCATCCCCTAGTCCGGACACAACTTTGGCATCTCAGTCCCACCTTTGACCAAAAAAAAAACCCCTGCAGAACATCTCTCTTACATGTCCAAAGGGATCCAGGTGGTTGTTGGTGAGCTTTAGCTTCTGGAATGAGACCAGCTGCCGCATCCAGTGGGCTCCCGTGGCTGGTGAGTCAGGATGCACGTAGAGCCGCCCCGGCATGGCCGGCTCTGCCTTCCCAGCCACCATCCTGCAAACACAGCGGGTACAGATTGCATCACCTTGGCAGTGGCCACCAGCTCAGACCTAGGAGAGCATTTTGTCCTTGAACTCAACCCAGCAACTCTCCCACCAGCCCTGGGTGGATGTACTTGGGCACAGAGAGGCTCCTGCTATTCGTGGGGGTTTCAGGGCTCCTCGTTTTGACATCACAGGCTGGCAGAGCAACCCAATCTCTGCTTCCATCTCCCTGGGGCAATGTCTCTGCATGCAATCCTGTTGGCACTGGCCATAGAGAAAATCTCATCTGCATTTTTGGAGAGGATGAAGCCTTCAAAGGCCATTCTGCAAGAGGAGATGGTCTCACACACTTCTGCCTGGGAAGAAGGCACCAATGAGCAGGAGTGGGCACCAGTGTGGGTTCACCCTTGGCAGCCGTGCAGGGCTCCCACAGCCCTCAGCTGAGCAGTAGTGCAAGTGGGAAGGGGCAGCCACTTGCTCCAGAGCTATGTGCTGGCACACAGTGCTGCCCCTCATACCCTTCTGCCAGCTCCCCTTGCCCCTCCCCTCCCCCAACCAGCTCTCATGGACACAGCATCCAACTCCAAGGCATCCTTTAATGGCACACTCCACCCCCCCCAGTTACTGTGCATTGTTCTCCTCTTATAAAACACCACTAAAAGCAAAATTCCCAAAGCCAACAGAGACTTTCCAGCAGCAATAAAATGAAAAGGGAAAACAGCTCTAGGGCTGGCAAAAGCTAAATTAAACAGAGTTAACAACTATCCATCATCTAGGGTGTAATGGTTAAAGCACAAAGCGGCTGCCGTGCCGTGGAGGCCCTCAGCCTGCTCCTCTTCCCCAGCGGCACTTCAGGACAAAAGTGAGCGGAAAAGGGATTTTTTTTAATTCTATTTTTCAAAGTAGAGCAGCCCTAATGTGCAAGTAAATTATTACTGGTTTATAGGATGTCACCAGGCTCATTCCCATTGACTATGAAATTTTCCATCGCTCCTCTTTTCGCTGGGCAGCAGTTGGTGGAAGGGTTTGGGGAAAAAAAAAATCATAGCTGGCTCCCGGGTTAGGAGCTTTACTATCAAAGGCAGAAGGTTGGGGAGGAAAATAGAAGAGAAAGGAACTCCAGAGGAAGAATGAATTAAAAGGAAAAAGAAAAAGAAAGAGCCTCTAAAGTGGATCTGGCACTGGACTGCAAGGGGGGAATTGCTGCTGCCTACATCTGCCTGATCAGTGTGGCTGAACCAGGGCTTTGAGTGAACCACCCCACATCTGGCTTCTGAGCTGATTGCCTACAAGCAAAATATTACTACAGAAGAAAGGAATTTAAAACTTTTCTCAACTCACATAGATACCCAATTTTGAAAACCAAAATAGACCATTAGATCATCTAGCCCTGCCTCTGGTATAATGCAGGCTGTGGCTTCACCCTCTTACACCTGCACATGGCCAGGCAACCTGTGCTTGGCCTAAAGCTTCTCCTCTGAAAAGCCATCCAACCCTGAATGCTTTGGAAATGAACAATCCACCCCCTCCATTAGCACTTTGTTCCAGCAGTTAATTGCCCAGCCTGTTGAGAATATTTCATTTTATGTTTGTCTGGTTTTAACTTCCAGCCCTTGGCTCTTGTATCTATCGCTGCTCCACGAAGGAGAGCTCTGGGATGTTGGCATCCTTCCCGTGGGAAGGTATTTATGTTAGTTTCTGAGCTTGCACAAGCAAATGGTTGATCCAATTGCAAATTTCTTATGGAAAAGAAGGCAAACTGAAATGTTCTCTTACCATTTGTTGTCACAGAATTTGTAGCGGTGGTCGTCAGCGGGGACGATGTCAATCAGCAAGATGTACTTGGTCTTGGGGTTCATTCCAGTCACTTTAACCTTGTAACTAGGAAACATCCTCCTTAGGAAAAATAAAGGGTGAGCACGTTACTGAGCAGCACTGGGAGACTGATGGAAACTTGGAGCCATGCACCAACAGGCAGATCCACCATGTGATGAACTCACGCTTGGACAGATGAGCTACAAAACTTTACTGCTGCTTCTACATCACCTGGAGTAAACTCACCCTTCCCAGAGCACAGGCTGGTGCAAAATGGGACACAAATATGGGTGAGGTCATAGAAAGGAAAAGGTGTGTGGAGAGAGAGATAAGGAAGAGGTCAACACAACCCTCAGGCAGGGAGCCCTCACTAGCCCAGGAGGCTCCACGTGGCTTATGGCAGCCTCAGAAATGCAGATTTCTTGTTGCCATGAACAAGCATGAGAAGCCAAGAGCTCTGACTGCACTTCAGGAGAAACCAAACACGTTCAACATTCCTCATTCCCATGCTCCCAATGCCCACAATCCCCATGTACAGCCACATCACCTCCTAACATCACAACTGGTCTTCCATTCCCTTCAACAAACTGAAAACTGAGGATTGGTAAAGCTCTGGAGGGGACTAAGGGTTAAGCTGTGTGCTGGTGTGGACAGCCACTGCTCCTCTGCTCTGCCTGAATTTGCCAAATTCACAACATCTCAGCTGAGCCTTACTAGAGCCAGGAGCATCACAGAGCTCCCCACTGAAAACCTGCCCAGCCCACTGATTTACCACTGACACGTAGCAACCAGCAGCAAATGGAGAACATCAGAGGGACCAGCGTCTCATCAGAGCATGTTTCTATGTGTCTTGCATATCTGAAGGACCTTTGCAATAGCAAAGAATAAGTTTTTATAAAACTAGGGCTGTGAAACCAGCATCTCCCTCTCTAGAGATATTCAGAACCCTCCTGGACACGTTCCTGTGTGATCTAGTATAGGTGATCCTGCTCTGGCAGGGGGGGCTGGACTGGAAGAGCTTTTGAGGTCCCTTCCAGCCCCTGACATTCTAAGTACCATCTCAGTCTTGTCTTGAGATCCAAAGGAGATGGTCCTGGTGGGTGTGGGCACTGTCACAGAATTCTCAGGCCCTTGTGACCGCATCAGGAGCCAGGATTTGGAGCATCAGGCACTTTACATCCTGACATTAAGTATTTTCTTGGCTCCATCTTCCCAACCTCCTCCTCATCCAGTCTATTGAGCAAACTGGCTCCCTGCAGCTTTCAAGCAACCAGCCAGAAGAGGAAAGTCTCCTTCCCACCAGCATAAGGAGATGGAGGATGAGAACAGCTACATCCAGGAGCCGCCACAATTACCCTGACGAAGCAGGCCCCAAGTCCTGCTGCCGTTTCTCCATCAGACATCCAGGCCACTTTCCTCCCTCCTTTTCCCCGCGCCTTGCTCAGGCTCCCAGCCGAGCTGGCCCAGGTCTGCAGCACCATTTTGTCACTGCTTGGGGAGAAGGCAACAAAATGGGCCCTGTTCAAAATCAGTTTCAATCGCCTCTTTTTAACCGCCCTGCATAAATTCCAGATGTTTACCATGTAATTAGCCGGGACTCAAAAGCAGCGGTTTACCAATGGCCCTGTTTGATTTTCATTCATAAACTCCACACGCCTCTTAACCTTCTCCTCCTACAGGTAAGCACCTGGATAAATACAGTAGGACATTTCAATTTGTGAATACACAGCCCAATTCACACAGAGAGAGAGAGAGAGAAACTGCACCAGGAATCCGATCCGAATGCCAAGATTTTTTTTTTTTATTTTAAATCATTATTATTTTGAAAAATTCAGCTTTAAAATGACATCCAAAAATGCAACAAAAGAGAGGAGGAATTAATTAAAACCCAGGAAGGAGATTGGAGGTGCTATGACAGCCACTGTATCATCCCAGGCGAGCGTCCTGCATCAGGAGGGTTTGGTTTGTGTTTTTTTTTATATAACATTGAGCTTCTGAATTTATTTTTTTCCCCAATCATTTCATTTACTGTAGGACATCCAAGCTGCTAAAGTAGCTGGACTGATACACTGTAAATGTTAAGTGCTTTTTTAATGGCATTTAAAATTAAGCTGCAGCATATGGAGCTCATACGGCGTGGACATGCCTGAGTTTATAATGTTCTTTAGTATAGCCCTCTAAAATAAATACAAAGAGCCAAAGTACTACTATAATATATACAGCTGGAATTCCTTCAGGATAACAAATGGGGAACTCACATCTGATTGAAGGTGTTGCTTAACTTGCAAACCACTCACTATCTTGCAGTGGTAGCATTGTACTCAGCAGCTGACAGACCCAACTACAACCACGGTTGCCAACTCTCCGCATTCTTTTCCAGGAAAGCAGGGGTTAGATTTTAGTAATTTGGCTGTGCATGGATATTTCATCATTATTATTAGCTGCTGCATTTTAGCCTTGGAAAAAAAAAAAAAAGAAAGAAAACCAACATAAAAATGCAACTAATGTGCTGTCCAGGGACTTGTCAGCTTAATTTTCTTAATGAAAACATATTTCTCAACCCCTTGGCAGAAGCTCATTTAGTAAATATCTCTTTGCAATACGATGCAAATGCGGGCTGTGAGTTGTTGGTGGGAAGACATGACAAACCAGAGAGCTGGGTCCAAGGAAATGCAGTCATCCAGTTTCAATTTTTAAAAAAATAAATAAATAAAAGGCAAGGCAGAGCACCTAATATCATGCCCTGGCCCTTAGTAAATGTCCTGTGTGAAAGAAGGATGCAGAAAGCCATGCTGGAGGCACCAGCTGCTCCAGCCCTGCCCAGGAGGAAAGCAAGGCTGTGCCTACAGTGGGTCTATACAGCTCCCTGCCAGGCCTGGGAAGGGGCCAAAAACCTGCCTGCTTCCCCAAATTTACTACAGGTCAATGGAACTACTCACAGCCACGGGCCCTATGCTCAGTAGTAGCTTTGCATAAGTGGCCCCTCTGCCAAATCTCTGCAGGCAGGAGCTCTCAGGCGGATGGGCGTCTCCGTAGAGGATGCTTCTCCCGGTCCAGCTCTCCCTGACAATAGCTTGCTTCATCTTCTGTTGCTCAGGGGCCAGCAGCAGAAGAATAAGCCACTGCTGCAACAGAAACTTGCCAACATCTTGCCAAGCTCTGGGCAATCTCAGCCTGACTTTGGTGGGAGGTCTGGAGAAAGACCTGTGGAGGTCCACATCTTACCCACCCCACTGCCACGCATGGCTCCAAACCCAGTGAGAGCTTCACTGTGCAGAAACCAGTTACAGAACCTGGGGATCTGGGGCTTCCCATGGAGCATGTTGAAGCAGGAGGCATTTGATTTTCAGCAACACCTCCTGTGCCAAGGGTGGCTGCAGCCCTGCTGTGGCTGTGCAAACAGGGATGATCGTTGAGGCTGAGTGCTGGGCACCTGCACAGCACAGGATAAACCAACTATGAAGTGACATTAAAGCCACCAGTAACCAGGAGATCAAGAGCAACAGTTCCTGGCCTCATCTTCTTTTGTTTGGACCCAAAGCCTGGTTGGACATGGTCTCCCAAGGCTACAACAAATGCCCAGAATATTTAAGTGCCCTGGGGTGGAGCAGTCCAGAAGCAGGTGAATTTCTTCCCCTTTATGCTGGTTTTTCAAAAGCCATGCAAGGTGTGTGTCTAACCCACCAGCACACTCTGGGCAGCAACACAGGGCAGCCAGCAGGGCCACAGAGCCACCAGCAGTCCCACAGCCCCCTGCCCACCCAGGGACCAGCCACAAACCCACCACACAACTGTGTGACAGCCAGCAATGCATGGGGGGACAGAGCTAAGCATCAACCCCAACAGCCTCTTCTCCTGCAAAACAGCCAGTCAGTGAGACTCCAGTTTTAGGCACATTCAAAACTCACTTCTCCCTCCCTCCAGCTCAAGCTGGTGAGGAAGGCACTATCCAGAATTGCCAGCATTGTCCTGGTCATCTCCTGAACCCCTCAAAGCTCTCTGCTGGGATTAGTGGCATGTTTCTGCCATCCTCCCTGCACTGGTGGGGCACAGTGCTGCTGTGTGATAGCAGAAGTTCTGCTGCCCTTCAGAGGGGAAAATTTAAACCAATTTTTACGTTCACATGAGGAAGCTACACTCAAAGAGAGTGATCACAGGAGAAAAGCTTTGGTGCCTCAGTCCTATGTGAGCAGAACATCTGATACAGCACTGAAATAACCCACAGTTTGGCACCTGGTGACTGTGTGTTGAGGTTCAGGGTGATGCCCTGGGAAGGGCAGAGGGACTGAGGCTGGCTCTGGGGACTGTGGGATCAGGACTGATGTCATCAGGGTCCACTGCTCCACACTGCCATAGCCCCAGCTAAGCCCCGTAGTTCTGTGCAGATGAAATGTAGCAAAACCAGTAAAAAGCCAGGAAAATAAACAAGCAGCACAATTCCATAGCCCTCCCAAGCTTCAAAGATGATGTGTGAGTGAATTATTTGTTCTGATAGTGAAGCAGTCCTTGCTTAGCTAAGTTTATGCTAGGCACATTTTATCTCTACATGATATTCACAAATTGTTTTAAAATGAACTGTTAGAATAAGCATCTCTTGTTTATTTATTTATCCTATTGCTATCCAATCCCCTTGACCATAGAGCAGTTACTGACATGGAGCCAAAGCTTCTATTATGTTCAAACAAA
The DNA here is from genome assembly GCA_013399775.1 of Semnornis frantzii. Lineage (NCBI taxonomy): Eukaryota > Metazoa > Chordata > Aves > Piciformes > Ramphastidae > Semnornis > Semnornis frantzii. The sequence continues at coordinate 13,326 of VWYK01121835.1, forward strand.
GTTTAATTAATGTGTAATTGGTTGGTTGGCTTTGGAATGGAGCGATAAGAGGAAAGCTTTGCTTTCGTTTGAGGCAGCAGTTCCCAGCCTTTTGGGCTCTCCAGGCTTGGCCACTTTGTGGGCATCTCATGTTTTAATCCCCATGTGAGCAAGCCTGCTTGATCCTGGAAAGTTGGGCAACTGCAAGGTTCCCAGGTCAAAGAAAGCTTTGGTTTTTAGGCAGGGGACAGCAAGCCAGAGAGGACACAGAGAAGTCAAGAGCACTAGTGCCCACCAGAGAGCTCAAAGCACTCATCTGAGCACCAACTGCCCCATGCCACACTGCATGCCAGAACCTGTGTGTCCCAGGGACACTGGCTCATGCCTCAGTACTGCTGGGTGACAAGATGGCCTCTGCAAAGCTCTCCAACTCCACCATCCTCCCGCTTACAAGAATTTGCTCTAATCCTCCTCATTTAGATGCAAACATCATTTCTGAAGCTACTGCTGATGCATTAGCTGAGAAGGGGCTCCCCAGACCAGCACATAGTGAGCAGGGAAGCCATGGGGCACTCAGTAATTCCACAGAGAAAACTGCATGGAAGCAAGACACCTGAGCCCTCTCAGAGCAACTCAAGCCACATCCTCACCAAAGGCTGCCAGTGCCCTCTGAAGCCATGGGAATGTGCAGACAGGTGCTCACTGCATGGCCCTCTGATGTGGATAGTACTTCAGATGCTGCTGAGTGCATCCTTCTGTCCTTTCAGGGGATAAGACTATCCCCTAGCCCTTCAGCAGCTCAGCAGCTGAAGCCTTATTTTCAAAAGCAGTTTGGATAAAGATTTCTGGAGACAGAAATTCTACACTCCTTGAGTCTGAGGTGGTTAAGCAAATCAAAGACTGTATTTCCAGAAGTTCCCATACAATGCTGTCTGGAAAGGTGATGCTTACAGCATATCAGGTTGTGAAAGGATCAGAAAACCAAGAAATCACTCAACATCTTGGCTAATAAGCCATAGTGTGCCTGAAAGAGCAGCTCAGAAGCTGCTGGGCATGCTGAAATGCCTCCAATGCCTCTCAAAGCACTGGAGATGATGACAACCCTGATAATGACTAACTTGGCCCCAAATTCTTCTTGAGAATTGGAAATAGCTTCTCAAGGATGCTTCTCCATTGTTAGGAGGGAAAGGAATGGTGCTCAGAGGCCTCAAGAACCACAATTCCATTCTGATGACCTTTCTGCCTTCCCCCCCCTCCCCTAATTTCCCTTCTCTTGACAAGTATTTCTTCCACTGACTTAACGCATCTTTAAAAATAATATTCTCTAGGGCAGATTAAAACAAATTTTGGGATGTCAGCTGTTTCTTTTAGCCTTTTAAATGGCATTTCCTTTTTGATAGATTCTTGCTTTCAGAAAATACTTTAAAGAGATCAAAGAGTTTTTCAACAGGGTCCCATTTTCCCAGTGTATCCTAACCCTCAGTCCCTTATTTCTCTTATCACCCACGCCACTCCGCTATGACGCTCTGTATACAAAGTAAGAGCAGTTAACTTTGAAGTGCTGGATTAGCCCATGCCAGATCCTTGCCTCAGAATAACAAACAATACAGGTTCAACAGGAGTTCTCATCAGTAGTTCATTTTTCAGCCCCAAATTCACTGTCACTAACACAAGCAACATTGAACTCTCAGTCTATGGATAGATAGGAGAGATTTATCTGGTGGCAGGACCATGACCTAGTGATGAGAAGGTCAGACAGCTAAGGGATTTTTATATTTTGGAATGGTGAGGTTGTATTTTTTTCTTCTGGCTAGCACATCTCATTTTTAAATAAAGCATTGTTTCTCACATACTTGAGAACTTGGGTTAGCTGGATGGCTGCTTTCATGGTCTAGAAACATTTCCTCTCCTTGCCCCATGGTAACTTGAAACACGGGCAGGCTTCTTGCCATGGGATGCTTCTCCAGTGCTTTCAGTTTGCTGCAGAAGCTGAGCAGAGACTATCCCAAATGTGCCAGAGAATGGGAGAGATGGGTGCTGGCAGTCTCCAGCAGCACCAGCAACACAGCACAAAGATACCTCCAAGAGAAGCAGTGCAAGAGCATGGCCAAGGACTCAGCTCTGCAGCATTTCAGCTCCCTCACCAGCCCAGCTTCTACTCCAGTTTTGGTGGGGGGAGGCTTTTGGAGAAGCCTTGGTGTTCCCTTCAGGCCGTGTGCTGGCTCATTGTTGTAGAGCAGCAGATGACCCACAGCTCCTGTGGCCAGAAGCCTTTAACACAGAGGCTGGTTTGGGTTTGACCAAACCCTTCCCTGTAACCCTGGCCAGTGCTGCCACAGCTCCAGCCTAAGGGCAGTCAGCAAAGGTTTGGGAACACCCTTAACCATGAACATCCCATGTCTTTAACAAATTAAAGGGAGGGTTGAATGTTTGAAGAGAGAAGTGTATCAAACACCACAATCCCATCCCAGCCCTACTCAGCATGTACAACCTCTGTTTTCTTTGCCAAAGTTGTCAACATCTTCAGCAGCACAGCCAAGAGCTATTAGACTTTGCTCCTGCTCCTTTCTCTCAAAAGCAGAACTTTGCCTGAACAGGGTAATTCCAGGACCCCAAATTTAGGACTAAGCAGATCAAACATTCCTTAAATATCTACTTTATTCCCAAGTTTTAAATCGACAGCTCACATTCCATCACTGATCTCAGTTATTAAGGTTTGCTTTTGGATCAAAAAACTTTAGCAGAGATTCTTGTAACTGCCTCAAAAGATTCTGGACAAATATTTCTTTTTAATTGTAATGAGAACTGGGCATCCACATGCCCTACAGAGGCATGGAAAATGTAACTTTTAAGGGATTATTCACAGAGGAAAGCTGCACCAGCTTAGCCAAAGCATTTATACTTCTTCAGACCTTGATGTCCTAAAAACTAGTTTTATTTTGGTTTACTAAAGTTGATTAAGAACAGATTTTTTTTTTTGAAAGAAACTGAAATAAGCCACTTTTAAAATGAAACTTAAAGATCTAAAGGAGGTTTGCATCTTTTCCACACATGCAAGCTCCTTTATTGATTTATATATTTTTTTCCCTCCTGTGCAACATTTTCCCACATATGCTTCTCAAAATAAGCTACCACAAAGACTGCAGCTACCTGTGTACCTGTGCACACCCAGTGCCCCAGCCAAGACTCAGTTTCAGGGGTTTGAGCCACCTCTTCACATCTCTGGGGTGGTTGTGCTGCCACCAAGGAGTGACACATTATTGTCTCTTTAGTAATTGTTCACAAAATCGTGAGTAGGTACCTTGTGAACTGCTGTTTTGTACTGATTAGCCCCAAGCTGCATCAAATTGTTTATCCCTGGGAATATCTGGAGAGAAACTGCAATGCTGCAAAGCTTGGCACCTTGGGAAAAAAAACAAAACAAAACAAAACAAAAAAACCCAAAGGGAACAACCAGAGCTAAATAAAAACTAACAGAAAGAAACCCTGAGCCAGGAAGACTACACAAAGCTTAATTTCCTGCAGGAAAAAAGTCTGGAAAATGAGATTTCACAAAGAATCAGAAGAGACAAAGTGGAGTTTGCCACAATGTTAA
>VWYK01121835.1:26592-39088 GCA_013399775.1 Semnornis frantzii
CACCCACCCTCCCCCCAAGAAAAGCTGCTTCTCTTGCCTCAAAGAAAACTTGTCAGCCACCAAGAAAAACGGCATAAGCGAGCCCCGAGCCCGTACCCTACGGTACGGGGCGGTCCCGAGGGCGGCCGCGGCTCGGTGACCCCGGTGCGAGACGGAGGACGGCAGGAGGAACCCTGCGGGGTCCTGCCCTGGCTCCCATGAAGTCAGGACCGAGCCCGGGCCGCGTGGGTTGGCACAGATTTATTGGCTTGAGCGGAAACTCACCGGTTTACGCTGCCGAGGAGGGGGTGAATGGATGAGGACTGAGAAAAAGTTGCCGAATTTGGCCAGTAAAGAGACTGGAGGAGCGGGAACAGTGAATGATGCGTGTGCTCAGGAGGAATTACACAGCATCGGAGTCGGGCTTCTAAACAGGGACAGTGCCAAATCTCTAATAACTGTGTAATATGCTTATTTATACCATACAAGGACTTACAAACCTCATTGTGCATAGCAGCTGGGTCATATTTCTTTTACCCTTCCATTCCTCAGGCTCTTTTGCCAAGAGACTGGTACCAAACACTTCTCTAGGCTGAAAGGAAAACACAGAAATTAAATTGCAAAGAAACGGTGACAGGAAGCGTGGGTAAGATACGGGCTGACGGGCGGCCCTTTCATCTTCAGCATCTGCCTACAATAGATGCACTAAGGGGGTACTGAAAATCTCCGAAGTTTTAAATGCGAGCGATTTTCTGCTTCGCAAATTCAGCCGAATTATCCCCCTGGATTTGCCTGTCTTGGGCGCGTTTGTAAGGCTCTAAGGTTTTGGGTTAGACCGTTAAGTAAATATTTTAACGAATGTTTTAAAACGTTGTAAACGAATGTGTTGCTCAGGCTTCCACCGAGCTCCCCTGGAAGCGGGTAAATCAAAGGGACAAGCCTATTCACTCTGGGTTTAAATACTTGGAGGGGATACTTGATAATTTTTGTCTCATCGTATCAAGTGTACTCGCCCCTTGTAATTTCAAGCAAAGAAATGCAGGCAACGGTCACCATGTAACCGGGAATAATTAAACCATGAATGCGTATTCTCATTTCTAGAGATTTTTTCCCCAAAGCTTAAATATTTTACAAATGAAAACAAACAGTTGTGGAATTGTTTTAATCAGTAAAATTAAATCTAATTTTTGTCTGCACGCACTGGATTTTTTTTTTTAATATGTTGCTTTAATATTGTTTAAAATAGCAGCTTTTTTTTTTTTTAAAAAAAAAAAAGATTATTTCAAGTCCATTGCATATTTTGTGCAAAAGAGACTTCACCATGAGCTCAGCAACACTCTGAGTAAGAACAAATAGTCCAGAGCACACTGCCCTGGTGAACGTCAGACTGAGCTAGTCCCCAAAGGTCTTTCCTGGCCAAAAAGCTGATTTAATTTCAATATATACCTTCCCAAATTGCTTCATTGCTTTGAAATTATTCCCTTTTTTTTTTTTTTTTTTTTTTGTTGTTATTTGTTTATTTGTTTGTTAATGACGAAAATCCTGCGGCGGCAACGCGCTGGAGCACAGGAGCAGGCAGATGGGGACCTGTCAAAATGGGAATTGGGACTTAAAAAACATAAAAGCAGAACAATGCCCAGTACTCAGCACGTGGTGATTTTTGGTCTGCAACCTCCAAGGCAGCCACAGCTCTGCTCTCTGCACCAAATCAAAATGGTGCTGCAGGACCGGGCTGAGCATGCCCTGCCACCGCCCATCCGTACACAGCAGCCATTGCCATTCACAGAAGGTCAGTGGAGCAGCGGTGGCACAAGATCCTGGTTAGATGTGTCATGGTCACTAGCACAGCTGGATAACCTTGGCTGAGGCCTGGGGACAGCCTGAGAGAGAAGGGGCTCAGGCAGCAGCGTGAGTCAGGGTGTAGATGGAGAGGGGAAAGCAGGTTCTGGGCAGCTCAGCATTCTACAGGGACCTTGGTGAAACAGGAGGAGGATACCTGGAGCCTCCTGGGTAAGCTGCTCTGGAGCACATGGACTATGAGCAAATGATGAGACATAAATCCACCAAGTGACAACACTGCAAGTCACCTCTCAGCAGGCAGGAAAAAGAGAGGAAAAGGTCTCAGAAGCTTTCCATCAGAGCAGGAGACTGCCTTAAGGAATTGCAAAACCAGCCTAATGCACTCTCAGAGCAATGCATCGTGGCCCTTGTGGATCTTCTTGGCAGCACCCACTCAGTGGTATGCTGGAGATGAAGGGCTCAGGGCAAGCCTTGCTCAAGCTGATTATTTAATTTGTGCCAGGGATGAGTGGGTTATTGATATGGGTAATCATTGTTTTTTCAGGGGGAAGAGGAAAGTGATGGTCTGAGTGAGAAATTCTGAACAGGAGGCATGAAGTCTGCCAGCTCTAGCACTGTCTCTGCACCAGAGCTGGATGCAGACCCTATCCAAGCACCTGAATTGACAGGATGCTACTCTGCTGTGAACTGACCAGCCCAGATTTTCAAACAGCCATGTTTAAAAATTGTACTGCAACATAGGCCTTCACCTCTGGGACAGACCCCGCTGACCAACAGCCCAAGCAAGAAGCTCTTGTCAGCAGTGCCTGGTGAGCACTGCAGTGCTTCGGGACACAGCCTGCAGCCCACACTCCTGTTGTTTACCTTAGTGTCCCAGTTGCTATTTAGGCAAAAGCATCATCCCAGCCATCAGCAAAGCCACCACCCAGGCCTGTGCACGCAAGGCCTCGCTCCCTGCCAGAGCCTACAGCTCTTCTTGGCCAGTCCCTTTCCACCATGGTGCTTCTCACAGGGAAATATTCTCCTTCTCCTTGGGCTGGAGTCAGAGCTTGCAGCACAGCAGCAGGGTCAAAGCAGGGCTCAGCACTGCAGCTACAGAAGGGAGAACATTCAGCCTTTCTCCCAGACTCATGGGAAACATTAAACCAGGAGCAAATGGGGACCTCAGAGATTTAAACACTTGCCAGATGCCTGTGATAGCTGTGTGTCATGCTCCTGGAGGTCAGTTCTGTCCCAGGTTCTTGCTAAATCACCCAGGGCAGATTTAAGGGGCTTGAGGCTTTTGGGGCATGGGAAGGCAGTTGTGATTTAAAAGGGTGGAGGGGAGCAGCCAGAAGCACAAGTGGCTGAATCTCCCAACCTAAGGGCTCGTGAGCCAGAGAGGAGAGGCACAAACATGTATTTGGATGTAGAGCTTCTGGTGAGGAGGCAACCAGACAGGATGGAGGAAGGAGAGGTGAGAGGCAGATGAGATTGGGGAGGAAGGGAGCTGCTTAGGGGTCTGGGGAGCAGGAGGCTGTGGCAGGAAGGAGCTGCCTCAGGGAGGAATTTTTTTTCACAGGGCAGGGTGACAGCCTCGGGTTTCTGCCCTGCAGATGAGTGGCTAGCACCTACAAGGCTAGTCCGAGTCCCGGGGGTCTGTAGAGCTGCTGGGGAAGCTGGTAGTGGGAGAGAGGAAAGGGGTAAAAAAGGTCCTTCCTATGAAGCAGGTCAACAAAGCCCGTGAAAATTCACTGCCACACCCCTCTGGCCAGGACACACTGGGATGGGATTTCCCCCCAAGCATCTTCCATGAGAGGCAAACCCTTGGGCTGAGAGTTTGCCCTGCTCACCAGGAAGCCACCTCACATCTCCAGCCATCCTCTGGGATGTGGCAGCTCAGTCACATCCCTCCCATGCCTCTGTCCCACTCCTGGGATGCCAAGATGAAACACATTCCTTGGGCCAGGTCTGGGACAAATGCTGCTCTCCATTTGGGAAATTTTCCTCCTCACTCAGTGAGTAAATTTGCTCTGAAAGCAGAGCTCAGCCCCTGGGGTGGCTTTGCACCCTTAGTAAGCGAGGAAGAGCTGCAAAAAGGCATCACCCTTTTATTCCCTGTTCTCAACAAGAGCAAATGGGAAAGGAAATGAAGGTGTTCCCAGAAGCTGGGAATTTCCTCCTTGTGAGACATGACCTGCTGTGGGACCCCAAACTTGCTACACATAGCAGGAGGTAAAATGGAGATGGGAGAGATGAAGTGCTGGAGTGCAGTGAGCTCCCTCTCCTGCATCTGCTCCTGGCTCCAGCGAGGAGAGAAAGGATGGCTGAGATTCATTAAATAGAGACAGGAAAGCCTTGCTTAAGGAGCTGTCTGGGAAAGAGGCCATTCCAGGCTTGCTCTATGTGAGTGCCAGGGATCTGGGGCCAGAATAGACAATTGCTAAATATTCCTCTGTGCTCTGCTGTGCAGGGAGCTGCTCTCAAGCTTGCCAGTTACAGAAAGTTGTGGGGAGCTTAATGGTGGTTTTATGCCTGGGACAGGAGACCAGGCTAGCTCTATCAGGAGTACAGAAGGAAGAAGATCCCTCAGATCAGTAGCTTCTCTTCTCATCTAGCAGCTGAGGGGCACTAACCTGGTGGTGCAATGAGGCTGGGGCAGCTCCAGCTGGATGGAAGGCATCGTGTGTCTGCAGCCATGTGGAATTACATGGGCAGTGAGAGGGACAGAAGAGGCTCTTCTTGGTCCTCTTGGTCAGTATGCACCTGTCATAAATCAATTGTATGAAATTTAAGGAGAAATAGGAGCAGTGGGGACAGCAGGAGACACTACTCCTGCCCATGCTGCCCTGCTGCTCAGGGCAGTGGGATAGAGAAAGTTTGCACCACAGAGCTTCAACACAGCTGCTGCTCTAGAGGAAAAGCAGGAGCTTCTGTCCCTGCAGTTCCCTGCACTTAGCTGGGCAGTAGCTTTGGGAGGGAGTGAAGGGTGCTCTGCCCTAAACCTCAAACACCACCACACACCCAGCCCAGTGACAGGGACACCTCTCTGACCCTGATGCAGAGAAATCAGGAGCTGTGGATTCCATCTCTCTCCTCTTCTGTTTTGCCACGTTTCTCACCACTCCAGATTGAACTTGCAGCCCTAAAAAACGTGAAAAACCACAGATAAAAAGTGCTGCTCAGTGCTCTGTGTACAAGCATCCTTCCCTGCACACCACACATAGCAGTTCCAGCAAAGGAAGACATCATGGTTATGCCTCTGTGCTGGTGCTACCAATGCAACAGAGAAAAGCCTTTGGGTTCAAGATAAATGCCCTGAAGCAGATGAAGTCAACTGGGAGCACCTGATACTCATTCCCACAAGGTTATGGTAAAGGTTGGGAAACTAAGGAAGTGCCTTGCTGGCATGCTGGCAGCAAATCAAAGCAAATGACATTAATTAAAGCATATGTTAGGAATAGGAAATTAAGCTAAAGCAACATTTTATCTAAAGAGTCTTCTCTGGGCACTTTAGAAAGGGTATAAGTTTACTGTAGGGAAAGAGAAATGAGGAGGCTGCTGCAGAAGAGAGATGTGAGGGAAGTTAAAAGAATTAGAGGAGTTTTAAAAGCTTCAGACTATACACTCAAGGTCATGTTCACCCCTTGTATTTATTTTGAATTGTGAGTGAACCAGAGGACTGGGAGCTGTAGTTGGCACTGCAAGGAGCCTTGGGCTAGCACAGACCCCAGTGTCCTTAGCAAGGAGGCTCAGCCTCAAAACCATGACCCTCCCCATTCCTCCCTGCATGGCTTTGCCAGGAGCAAATTGACCTTGGCACCTGTTTGCCCCATTTTGCAAAAACACTCATTCTGCCCCAGTTTGGCTTTTCTTCAGCTTGCTCAGCTCCCAGAACTTACCAAAGCTCAGCCTGGACACCTGGGGACAGGGGCACTGCTGTCCCCTGCACAGAGGGGAAACTGAGGCACAGTGTGACTAACAGTGTGAGGCTGAGGGCACCAGCCAGGACTGCAGCTGCACCTCAACTCTGCAGGGAAGCACAAGCAGTCCCCTAGGCCTTCTCACACTGGGGCTGGCTCAGCCGGGAGCCTTTCTGCTTCTGCCCATGTGGCTGGCAGTGGTGCTGCAGGCTTTGACCTTCTGGGTGAATTCTGGGGCTGTACTGAGCCCCCTGCCACCTGTGTCATCCCAGGTCACCCACATTTTTTTAACCAGCCATTTCAGGGCTGCCTGCCTTGCCCTGTTGGGGCCAGCCCATGGCCATTTCACTGCTCCATGTGGCCTCCAAGGCAGCTCCCCACAAGCACCGGTGCCTGTAGGCACTTAATGACATCACACCCCAGATGTCCCTACGGGGATGGTGGGGTGGTGACATCCCCAGTGCCCAAGCTGCGATGGGATCTGTGCCGTGCAGCAGGACAGGGTACCGGCAGCCTTTCCACAGGGTGCCCTGTGCCAAGCTGTGCTGCTTCCCTTTCCCACTGCAGCCACTCCGCAGCCTGCGGTGTGTACAGGGACGTGATGGGCAGAGTCACCGCTTGAATAACGAGCTCTGAACGAGAGAAACCGGGCAGCAGCCTGATTCCAGGCGTGCTCCTCCTGCACGCTCCTCTGCTCCCAACCCGGCTGCTATTTTTCCCCCGGAGCCATAAATTGCACGCCGGGGCCGGCAGCCCTGGAGCAGCCACCCGCTGCCTCCCCGCCGCTCGTGTCCTTGCCATGAGTTACGAGGAGCGAGCACCGCAGCCAGGGCTTTGCTCCAGAGCCCCAACACGAGCGAGGAGCACGGCTCCCTCCCAGCCATGCACCAGAGCCCTTTTCCTCCCCTTCCCACCCGGGACCACGCTGCTGCCCCGGCAGGGTTCACCCCACGGGACCCCTCTTTTTCCCGGTCTTCCGAGGAGGGCTGGCTGCAGCCCGGTGTTTACCCAGGGCGAGCGGGCAGATGGCTTGCTGACAGCTTCAGGAACACCTTGTAGCAGTTGTGGCGATTCCCACGATCCATTGCTTCCCATTTCAATTCACACATCATGATTTCTAAACCTCAGCTTGTACCTTCCCAGCAGAGCTCCCCACCTCCGCCTCGGCTGCACACACTCTCCACCGGCTTGGGAGTGATGGAGAAGAGGGAACCGCGGCAGCAGCAGCCATCCCATCTCTGACACTGCCTCCTTCAATGGCCCAGAGCGAGTCCCTTAACCTGCCAAAAAAGAAGCACAAGCAGTACAGGAGCAGCACAGGGGTTGGAAAACACTTTGAGCACTTAAGAGGCTGCCAACTGCTTCTTACGGATGAAGAATTCTCTTCCCATCACCTTCTCCAGCTGAATAATGTTTGCAGCTGCATGGACTGGGAAAAGGAGGGGAATGATGTCTGAGGCTGGCATGTGTGTGTCTCTCCTGCTCTTAATGTAGAGTATCTCCACCTGGGATGAGTTCCTGCCTCAACTGCTGGCGACCAGCACTGAGCTGCCCCCAGCAGGCTGTCAGCCCCTGATGATGATGACCTCTCAGAAGGAAAAATGGAGGTGAGACCAAGCTTGGCCATAGAGGCTCTTAAACCCTGCACAGGTTTAGCCAGGGGGAGGCTCACACCCGGCCTCCCCACCTGGGATGGCTGCTGGACTCTGCCATTCCTAAGGGAATTGCTCACAGAGTCTGGCTGGACTAAAGAGCCAGCTGTGGTTGTGAGGACCTCTGTGATCCCACCAAATCCCTGGGGCAGGCAAGAAGCAGAGCATCTCATGCTTGTACATATTCCCCTGCCCTCCCCGTGCTGCTGTGGTAGAGTCCTGGCCTCAGGGTGATAAAAGGAGTATGTTTTTCCAATTAAAAGAGCCAAATGTGTTTTCCTGCCAGTATTAAGCTCAGCCTAACGTGCGATGTCTACATTTTAACCTTGAAGAACCCTCTGGAGACACTGCAAAATAAATCAATACTGGTCCACGTGCTGGAAAACAGAACCAATAAATAACTTCAGAATGGGTTTTCTGTTTACTGTCTGAAGTCCCCATTCTTGGCCATGCTTTTCAAAAGAGCATTTCAAAACAAAATAGGAAAGAGAACCACCCCTTGAACCTTTAATTAGTAGTGCAGCATGAGCCTGGCCAGCCAGGCAGCACTGGTTTCAGGTTGCAGGTGCAGGGCCAATTCTTCCCTGACCTCTGGGCTGGGATTTGGGATTGAGATTGGCTGTGCAATGGTTTAAAAACATTACATAAAAATAAATAAATATATATATATATCCTGCATGGTTTCCTATGGCCTGGGAGGTGCTGGAATAAAAACAGTACCTGGGTGCTTAGGCACATGTATCCTCAACCTGCCCCCCCAATCCCTGATCCACAGCTGCACCTAAGACCCCTCAGATCCTTGAGCCCATCTCAGACCTGAGGGTCTGTACCCCTTGATCAGCCCCATGGTGTCCCCAGATACCCCATATGACAAGGGATAATCATGGCCCTCAGCCTGCCACCTCTGCTCTTCCCAAGTCATTTGGTTCGGGGCTGGCTGGGGACTCAGCACTTCTTCCTCCTTTATGATAATAATAAATGTGTCTTTAGCTTCAGCATAAAACAAGATTTACAGGAGCTATTAAAAGGAAACTTTAAGGAGGTTTTATTTTTTCCCCCCTGCATCCTGTTGCAGAGAAGTCTCATGTGGGAGGCAGGTGAGCCTGCAGGACCCCAGCAGGGAGCTGCTACCCTGGGTTGGGCACACACATGCAGGGCCACACAGGGATGCCTGGGCCCGGGGCCCCACCTGTGCTTGCAGAGCTTTGCAAAGCCCTCCTAACACACACCGAGGGGTAAACCACTGACAGCCAGCACTGCCACCCACAGCCCATGCTGGTGATCCCAGAGCTGAGGTGAGCACGTGGTGCCATTAGGATGCACAAGGGCATCGCCCCCAAGCATCAACCCACAGCATCCCCTGCACAGGAGCAGATGACAGCACAAAGTATCACTGTGCTGCATCCAACAGCCTGGAAAGGACAGAGACAACAGGAAAGGTGGCAAAAGGCAAATCTTCAGCTCCCCAGCCTCCCACTCCAGCACAGCAGGGATGTGACATCTCCAGGGAAAACCCTTCTACTGTTCAGGGGATAAACTTAAGCCATTTTCTTCACATTCCTCTATTCCTACTCCCCTCCCTTTAGGCTCCTTGTTGTCAGCATGCATTATGCAGCCAGAACAGCTCTATTAGTCACAGGCTTAATGACTGGAAAAACACACGCAGCCGTTATTAGCAGGGCTGAGCTACACAAGCAGGGGCTGCTCCAAGAGGACAGAGTGGATATTAGGAAATTTTTTTGTGTGTGCTGCAAGAGTGGTCAGGCATTGGAACAGTCAATGGGATGGAGTCACCACCCCTGGAGCTGTTCAAGAAACCTGTGGCCATGGCACTTTGGGGCATGGTTTAACGGCCACAATGGTCTTAGGTGAAAGATTGGACTTGATGATCTTAGAGGCCTCTCTTCCAACCAAAATGATTCTAGGAGCCTCATGGAACAGGGTAACCTGACGGAAAGGGGTCCACAGGAAGCAGTACCTCATGGGTTCCCCTAGGAACCAGCCCCAGAAAGAAGCAGGAGAGTATTTTACACATGGAGATTCCTGAGCAAAACCTCTGCTGCCCCATCCTTGCTCAGAGCTGCTCCTCCAGGAGCAGGATATGTGTTTCCTCAGGGGGGAGAAGTGGCTGACATCGCTCTGGGCTGGGCTTTGCTTCTAAAGAACTGACCACATCCCAGTAACTCCAGCTCTCCTTCCCTGAGGACTCACAGCAGGGAGGAGCTGCAGCAGGAGTTAATCATGTCAGAAAAATCAGTGCAACCAGCACAGCATCACAGTTCAGAGTGGTTTGGCACCCACCCCTGTGGCCAGTGTTTCAGAGCAGCTCAACTTTCGCCAAGGCATGAAAGTCATTGAGCTCTTGGAGAGCGCCAAACGTGACACCAAGCATTTCCACAACCATCCTCACAAAGCCACCCTGGAGAAGCTGCTGAGCACCTCAGATCTACAACTGCCTAAAGGGATGTTGTGGAGAGGCTGCTGCTGGGCTCTGCTCACAGGTAATTGGAGACAGAACAAGGGGGAATGGCCTCAAGCTGAGCCTGGGGAGGTTTAGATTGGACATGAGGGAAATGGTTTTCCCAGAGAGAGTGGTCAGGGACTGGAATGAGCTGCCCAGGGAGGAGGTGGAGTCACCCACCCTGGCTGTGTTTAAGGGTGGTTTGGATGCTTGGGGCTACGGTTTAAGGTGAATTTTGTAGAGTAGGGTTCTAGGTTGGACTTGGTGATCCTGAGGAGCTTTGCTAATCTGGATGTTTCTGTGACTCTGTGAATTTCCTGTCCTATGCTCACCTGCACAGCTTTTATCCCCAAGCCAAGACCAACAGGACACCAAATGCCTCCAGCCACAGCCCCATGGCTCCCTGTGCCTGGAGGAGGACAGAGCAGGATGGGATGTGGCCACCACATGTGTGAAGGTTGAATGCCCTCAGGCACTTGCTGCTGGCAGGGTGTCCCTGCAAGTGACCATGGCATGTAGAGGATGGGTGCACAGGGGCATGTGTGAGCCCCATATGCAGCTGTGGCTTTGCAGGAGGAGGTCTCTAAACCTTTCAGCAGGTCTCCAGAAGGCCTATGGCCAGTGGCAAATGGGATGATGGCAGTCAGCTCTTTTTCAGCTGGTCACCAGAAAAGAAACACAGGGAAAAAGGATGCACAAAGCTGCAGTTCTTACATAATTCACCCTGAAGACATCCTGAGCTGCCTTACATGGCTCACACATGCATGTCCCTGTCCTGCTTCAGGGCTACTGGTGCAGCCCAAGGTACCAGTGACATCACTGCCACCACCCTGCTCCTGTCCCAGACAGGGAGGTGGGGATGGACAACCTCAGAGTGCCACTAGCCCAGGCACAGGCACAGAGTATGTCACACTCCTTACACACCTGTGAAAGCACAACATGGATGTGAACTGCACAGATTTAACAGCTCTGGGACCTGCTGTTCTTCCTTACATCCCTGGAGCATTTCCCCACCCCTTAAATGCTTTACATTATTTATTACATTTCATTTAACCCCAGCCACGTCCTCCAAATAAAATTTATTTTGCAGCTGTCATTCAGGTTTACTCCAGCCTTAACCTTGTAATCCTATTGATTCCCTCATTATTCTCTGAGTGCAGGATTGATTTCATGCCTTCTGTGTTATGGAGAAGCCTTTGCTCATTAATCTCACACATTTACAAACAGTTGATCCTGATCATTCATTATTTCCTCATTCCCAACACGGTCAGGCTCAGATGTGCTCAGTTTGTCTGCTTTGCCTCCTCCTTTCGGGGCATGGGTGAAGGCAGTGCATGATCCTTCTCTTACAGGGTGTCCATCCTGCACCCTTGCAGGCTGCAGGTCTGTGCCCCAGGGAAGGGTGATGAGCTCACATGCAGAGGCAAGGTACCAGAAAAGCTCTCAGACTCAGAACCACATAACTTGAGGCTGGAAGAGACCAGCTACAACTGCTAGAGCTCACAATGCCACCACTGCTGCTGAGCCACCACCGCTAAAACACATCCCCAAGCATCACATCCCCAAGGCTTTTAAACACCTCCAGGAATGGTGACTCCACCACCTCCCTGGGCAGCCTGTTCCAGTGCCTGAGAACTCTTTCTATGAAGAAAGTTTTCCTAATGCCCACCCCAAACCTCCCCTGGCACAACTTGTGGTTGTTTCCTCTTGTCCTATCATCTGCTGCATGCGAGAAGAGATCAATCCCCACCTCACTCCAGCCTCCTTAGGGTAGATGTAGAGGGCAATGAGGCCTTCCACTAGCCTCCTCTTCTGAAGAATAGGCATCCTCAGTTTTCTCAGCTGTTCCTCATAACATCTCTGTTCAAGGACCTTCAGCAGCTTAGTTTTTCTTCTTTGGACACACTCCAGCACCTTCAGGAGGACTTTGAAAGGTTGCTGCAACCAACTGAGCTGAGTGAAAACAGAAAACCAGGGGGAAAAAAATTAGGTTAGGAAGAACCTTGGAGATCTCCAGACCAACCCTCTACCTGAAGAAGCACTTCAGGGTCAGACCACAGAATCACCTCCTCCCTGGAGGTGTTCAAGGCCAGGTTGGATGAGGCCTTGAGTGGCCTGTGCTAGTGGGAGGTGTCCCTGCCTATGCAGGGGGTTGGAACTGGCTGAGCTTTGAGGTCTCTACCATTCTATGAAACACCTAGGCTGGCAAAGCCCCTCAGGATCACCAACTCCAACCTACAACCCTCCTCTACAAGATTGACTTTAAACCATATGCCCAAGCACCACATCCAAAGGACCCTTACACACAGCCAGGGTAGGTGACTCCACCACCTCCCTGGGCAAATGATGCTCAGCATCCTGTAACCTCCCTGTGCACGGAGCAGCAATACCTGTTGCTGGAGATGATGATGCTCTGGCTGTGCAGCTCCGAGGTACCACCGATGGAGACAGGCATGCACACCCCTAAACAACAGCAGTGTGTTATTTTATCCAGTGTGATTAATCATCCTGAGCATTTAATATAGCCCCATCGGAGTGCAGAGTGCTGTACAGTGTATGGAGGAAGACATGACCCCTGTCAGAGAGGCTTAGAATAAAAAATAGGCAGACACTATAGTTCAGACACGTCATAAATCCCACTGAAGGGCCAATCTCAAATATTTCAGCTCTTTCCCACCCCCCCCCCCCCCCCCCCCCCCCAA
>VWYK01121842.1:2355-14145 GCA_013399775.1 Semnornis frantzii
CAAACCAGCACACTGGACAAAAAAAGCAGCACAAAAAAAAAAAAATCTCCATGACAACGCACTGGGTAAGCATCCCAGGAAAGCATTGCCCAAAAACACCCAATTCCATTTACAGCTGTGGAAGACTGAAGTCACTCTGCTCACCCCTCTTCTGGAGCTGCCCATCAATAACAGTGCAGTTTAAGCCCAAATGACAATGATCTTTATTTCAGGTCTTGACTGAGCAAGGACAGAAACACAGAGCCCGTGGTGGAGCTGCACACAGGACATGTCTCCTCCTTCCTCAATACACAAATTACAGAAGCTGTGTGATGTTGTCAGTGAAAGTCAGCCACTTCCCCTCTGACCTGCACCTGTGTCCCACTTCCTGCTGGGTCAGCACTTTCACAGAATCATAGACTGGTCTGACTTGGAAGGCCCCTGCAAAGGTCATCCAGTCCCACTTTCCCCAGCATCTTCAAGAGCTTCCCAAGCAACACAGAGAGCTGGGGCAATGACCACAAGAACTGTCCCAAGAACTCCTACTGCTTGCTTTTGGAGAACAATCACAGCCAGAGAAACTTCAGGGAGGTTCTAACCCCTCCTGTCCCCCAGGGGCCCGCACCATAGGTGGTTGCCAGCCCTGCAGCAGGCACGAGGGCTTTAACCCATGGAACACGTGTCTGAACAACAGCAGCCTGTGCTTCACACGAGACTAGAAGAACAAGCAACATTGCAGTTTGCCAGACAGTTTACTTCCCAAGATTGGTTTGGGTCAGTCTTGACAAGTGTGGCTAGGCTACCTTCATGTAGCAGTTGTCCTCCTGGGCAAGGCCTTGTACAGATTCCATCTCTTTCCCATCCTTTCCATTTCCCCCCAGTAGTTCTACTGGTCTTTTTCCAACTGCAGGTGCCAGTTGGGATCCCTCCCTGTGGATGATGTGAGAATCGGAAGGACAGATGTCCACAAAAAGAGGAGGTGGTGACTTGTCTGAGACCAGGAGCTGCAGGGGCTCTGCAGTTTTTCTTTCTAAGTTTGGCCCAGTGGTCTCCAGTGACTCCTCTGGTAACGCAGGTGCTGAGCCATGCTTCCTGCCTGCCACATGCTGCATCACCTCTTTATTCTCCCCTGCCCTTCCAAGTTCCCTCAAGTGCTCATATGTGTGGCAGTGAAAGTCAGCACTTAGCCCATTAATCCTTCTCTCTTCCACTCCTCCTCCAGCAGAGCTAAAGCTGTTAGGCTTTGTCCCCTTTGCAGTTCTTTCTCTGTCATTAAAGTCTCGACAGCTCTGCTCCAGCAAACACAAAAGCTGTTCCTCTCTGCCAGTGTTTTCATCTTTGCTATCTGAAGGCAGCTCATCAGAGCTGACGATACGGAGGCTACCATCACTGGTCTGTTTAACACTCTCACTGGAGGCTACATGTGGGGCAATGCTGCAGTCAAAATGCTGCACAACCAAACACGTGTGGTCTGTCCTGTGGTCAGGTGTACAGCAGATGGGATCTGGCCGTGCTTCTCCCAAGTTGCTGCATAAAAGATGAAAGAAGGGTTTGTAGTGTGACCCAGAGATACCTTCCCTGGTATTGTCACAGTATGTGCCACTGCATTTCACTGTATTATCAAAAGGTTGGTAACAGGATGGTTGAGGTCCAGCGGGGCAAGGTATTATAGTGGCTTTCTTATGAACATTTTGATGTGTTACTTGCTTGTGCATTTCTTCCCCTGGCAGGAAGGCTGAAGCACTGTCATTTGCAGGTGTGAAGAAAGATGGAAAATCAGTCTGCGCTGAAGAGGTGTTTTGAAAACCAAGCTCCACGCAGGGAGATCTGCAGCCTGTATAACACATCCCACTGCTAGGGGGTTGGTAAATTTTATCTCTGCAGCTAAGTTCTGGTGTCTCTGAAATCGGTGGCAAAGGCAGTGAGGAGCACACATTTTCAAAACATGGAGCCAAGCTGCTGTTAGATACAGACTGAGACAGAAGAGTATCAAAGCTCTCACAGGCAGAGCTACTTGGTGCCTTGAATGCAGACACAAGAACATCAAAGCTCTTGTACGCAGAACCACAGGGCTCCACGGGTGGGGACGTAAGGGTGTCACAGCTCTTGTAGGCAGAGCTACACAGCCCCATGGATGGAGACACAAGGGGATCAAAGTTCTTGTGTGCAAGTCTGCTTATACTGTCTTCTCTGGTCCTACAGTATGCTTTATTTGGAGATCTCTGGATCAGAACACATGAATCATGCTGACTTCCAGAACTACAAGGAAAAAGGCTTTGGTGAACTGTACACTGAAGACTTCCTGCATCCGGAGAAGCAGAATTTATGCTGGAGCTTTGATAGCTTCGATAGCCAGATTCAAAGGATTCTTCTGATTGTTCTGACTCCTTGCTGGCTGTACTACAACTGTAGTCCTCTTGAAAAGCTTTGGTGAAAAGGGAGACTGTATGAGGAATATCAGAGGGCTGCTGATGCCGGGGTGTGCTTTCCTCTGGACTTTGCCATGATGCATTTTCTGACTCAAGTTTCTCAAAAGTTTTCTTCTCATCTCTGGTAATGTTTGGGTCTTGCACACTGTTTTCATCTGCCAGGAGATCACTGAACATCCTAGCTATGGCATCATTGTGTTCTCTGAAAGCACTGACACTGCCCTCACAAGGTTCAAACACGGGCAGCTGGTCACTGGTCTCCTCCTGGCTGTCAGCCTCTGTCTCTGTTAAACACTCACAAATTTCTACAGACTCCACTGGAACTGCCTCCGGGGTTAAAACTGCACCTCTGTCTTTCAGAAACCACTCTTCAGGCTTGCTGTGGCAACTGCAAGATTTCTCAACACTTCTGATGTTATCATTTCCCTTGAAGTTATGGCTTGAAGACCTCTGAGACAAACAGTGTGTGCAACTTCTGGGTTTGGAAGTAAAACAGAAAGGACAGTTAACACTTCACACTGAAGCAGAGGATTTGTTTGGGGTCTTGTGTTTGGGTTTTTTCCTTTATATTACTTACATTTTGTTTTCCATGTGAGTCTGCTTTAAGTCATGGAAAGGGAACTTAATTTCATCAATGTAACACAAAACTGAAAACTAATACAGACATAAATGAGATTTAGGACATATGTGAGCTGCAGCAGACAGACAACAGCATTACAACATGTACTGACCAGAAAAAGGTATTTTTTGCAAAGCCTTCAAATTTACCTTGACATTTTTTACAACCAGATGGCTCTTTGCTGGATTCGGGATTTGATCCCACCATTCTTTCTTCACTCTGCAAGAGAAGAATTAAAATTATTTTCTCTGCCTGCATTTTGGTTCCATCAGTTCACACTTCCCACTTCTGTTCTCTCCCTCTCCACCACCTGCATTGCAGGAACAGGAAGTGCTTGTTCTTTGTGTCTCCAAGTGCTGCTTCTCATTACTCTGGTGCAAAGATACTGATATTTGGTGCGACTGCTCTGCGCAGCCAGCCACACATTCTAATCACATTTGAACTGATGGGTAAAATAGAGCCTGGCTTTCACATTTCCACTAAAATACAGATATTGAACTATCATTACTGAAACTCCAGCAAAGACAGGACTGAAAACTGACAAACCCTGGAACTGCAGCCTGTTCTGACACTGTAATCAATCCATTCTAGTAGGCGTAACAGGGAATATTCCATTATTTGCTCAGAGAATGACAGGGTGTAAATGATTTGTTTGTGAGATGTTTGCTCATGGAGCGCAAGACAAACGTGCTGAGGAAAACCAGAACATTAGATTCCTGTTCTGATATATACTAAGCAACTCTGTGCAAACTGCTACTCCGTAAAACCTGTGAAGTGTATACTACATACTTGGTAAAGCAGAAGTAACAAATGACGGACACTGCCATGATCAGTACGCAGGACACAGAAACAGCCATCCACGGAGCATCCTCAGCTGCTATTTGGTAGTCTGTTAAATAAACACACCTGTGTATGTGCATGCAAACGCAAGACCTGTAATACCAGACCCACTGCTCTTCCCTTGCACCTGAAAAAACGCTCCTTCAGAGTCTCCAGCAGATGAAGAACAGAACACACACAGCTAGCGGCACGAAAATGCGCGGCGTGCCAGGAAGATCAGCGCAGGAACTGCAGTTACTGGGAGTGCTGGGAGCAGCCAACAAACTGTGAGGCCATTTGTCAGCTCCCAGGGACAAACCCATTGCACGGTCCCTAAAATGGCATTGCAGCTATGCACCTTGTCCTCTTCTGTTGCTCTTCGGAGATTTTTATAAACCTTCAGCCCTCTGACATTCAAAATATTGCTGAGTTTTCAGCCTAAATACCTCTTGTTCATTTAGCCTGACTTGCTCTTGTGTCAATACTGGTTTTTAAATGTCTCTTCTCCTTCCCTGGTGTCTGCCTTGTAACATTTCTGTACAGTAAACACATCCCCTTCCAGCCCTTTGTACACGAGGCTACACAATCCAACTTCCTTTGGTCTCCTCTAAGTTTCCCCAGGAGCTGCCTTGTTTTGTTTAGCCTCTGTGGAAGCCTTTGCAGGTATATGCACAAGACATTCAGAAGGATGACAATGGTGATTCCATAACTCTCCTCTGCGAGGAGAGTGTGATATTGGTTACAAAAGGACACCATCCTTTTATCAAGCTACTACTAGTTACAATACTTACCACAGAGAAACTCGACTTCTTCACTCCATTCACTCCAGTAGGCTGGGTAGTTAGGGTATTTACACCTCACACTTGCAGCATAATCATATCCACTCCGCAGGGAGCTTGCCACAATTTCAAAGCTTTTAGCCTGGTAGTTAATTGCTTTCACAGAAACCTGAAAAGAAAAGTGGGAAAGGTTCCTTGATTCCTTGACAATGTGACAGCAGGTGGCTGACAGCGTTGCGTGTTTCAGTGCCCTTTCGCAGCCGAGCAGGTGACTAACTGCACACCTAAGCTGCTGGGTGTGACAGCTGCTGGCTGTCACAAGCAGGCAGGATTTGTGACATGCCACCACGCATGTGCTTTCCCTGCCAGAAGCCTCCCAACCCTAATGGCCCAACTGTTCAAGAGGGTATCCAAAATGCCCCCAGTGTCCATGAAGCGCCTCCAAGCTTCCTGACATCTAAGGAGTAAATGATGGTCAAGAACGAGAAGCATCATTTTTCCCAATCTCTATCAAAAGTAGCAGACTGAAGAGTTTCAACCCTTTAAAGCCCAGCTGAACCATCCTGGGGCAATGCAACCTCTGACAAGTGTGACCAGGAACGTGGGAGGCCTTGCCCTTCCTGGCCCTTACACCATTATTCATTAAATGTTTTCAAGACTTTTCAGAGGACTTTTTTGACTTGAAAGCTTCCAGGAAGACAAAAAATTAAGACAATGTCTGTCTCTTACCTCTGTTGGGTGCTGTTTCCTCCAGTATTTCACTTCATAGATGACAAGCTGTGCAGAGAGCATGGATGAAGGAGAGTAGCTGTCCTCCCAGCTCAGATTGAAATTACCATTTTCAGCTTTCTCAATGGCAAGATTTTTGGGGGGCCTCGGCTTAACTGTATGTTAAAAAATACAACCAGGGAGAACTTGGCTCCAATGGAGAGAAGCAGACACAAATTCACCAGATCTCATTGCAGGTAGTGTATTCGGCCCTTTACACTGTGATGTAGCACAAGGATAAAAGGGCCAAATCACAGCAACAGCAAGGTATTCACTAACAAGCACTGAACCCTCCAGCTGCCTGAACAAACTGCAGGGTCAGCCTGCTGCTCCTGCAGCTTGCAGCCTGGCAAAAAATAGGAACAGCCCACTATGGGGTAGGCACAGAGCTTCTGACAACATCACAGCCAGGCTGGCCTGGCTACCTGTCTCTCAGAAACTGCTGTAAGCCTCTGTTCATTCTGCTGTTAAGCAGTAGCAATAATCAAGCATTCTGAAGAGAAGCACCTCAGATGAATGCCTGCCTAAGGTCTGTGAATGATCTCCCTGGCTGTTTGAGGTGACAAGTGCTGTGGACAAGCATTGCACTTAAGAAACCAGGTGCAACACAGATGGTATCTACACTCCATCCTGGGAAAGAGCAGTCTTTTTTTGTCACTGTTGTTATAATCCAAGAGCAACTACTGTAAAAGTCTCTTTCCAGGACAGTGACTCAACCAGCATGAAAAATCAGCGACAAGAACACAAAAAAACATCAGTAGGCATGGCCTGGTGTCTTCTGAGAACCCAGGGGGAGCACAGTCCTCTTTCACCTGGAATCCCACAGTCACGACCAAAATGCTCTGAACACTATTTAAGCCCACACACAGCAGCTGAGAGGGTGCAGCTAGAGGAAGAATCATTCTCTGCTTGTTCCACTCCTTACACTCTTTCCTGAAGAATCCACTCTAGAACTGGGGTTCTAAGCTGAATGGATTTTGCATTTAAGCCAGCATGGCATTTTCACCTTTGATAAGGGAAAAACTGTTCCAATGACACAAGGAGTTAGCTAGGTGTGGTGAGAAAGCAAAGAGTCTCTTACCAACCAGGGCTGGTATAACATGGTAATTCCATGTGTCAGTTCCATTGAACTGCAGGGCTAGGACATACGTCAGGCTTGACACAAAATTCTCGAGATGGATTGTGCAGGTGCACAGCCTGTCCTTCCCATTCTCAGGAACACACACACTGTTTCTGGAAAATAGGCAGCAACAAGGTGATGTTTGGAGCATCTGCACATGGTTTCTTGGAAAGCTCCAATCAAGCTTCCCAAAGCGAGGCAAATAAGCTCAGTTCCTAGAAGGGCTTTGCCCAAACAAATCCAAACCAAAACTGAGGTCCCTCTCAAACAGCCCATCCTCCCCAATACCCCTCAGACATCTGTATTTGGACATTCAGTATTTTACAATGAGAGCAGGGAAATACTGGAACAGGTTTGCCAGAGATGTGGTCGAGGCCCCATCCTTGGAGACATTCCAGGCCAAATTTCATGGGGCCCTGAGCAACCTAATCTCGTTGGAAGAGTCCCTGCTCCCTGCAGCAGGGTTGGGTAAGATATCTTCGAGGTCCCCTTCCAACCTAAAGCATTCTGTGATCTGTATGGCACAAAATAAAACTTGACAGGAAGGCTGGGGATTGATCCCTAGAGCAAAAATTAACACCCCCCTACCACAATTCAGCCTCTGAAGGAAGGGACTCACAGATTGCTAGTATAGGAACACATCTGCTACAGGGAGCTGATTTGCATGCCTGTGTGGAGAAATCATACAAAGAAGAACAGGAGAGCCCAGATGCATCCTCCTATGTGAGAGACGCTGACCAGTCCTGCTGCAGAAGAGAGACATCAGCCTACGCTTGAATAAGGAATTAGGCTGCAGGAAGAAATCACCACCTCTCCCCAGCGGAGAGGATCTGTCCAGCAGGCTACAGCCTGATGAAGCAGGAAAAATTTCTCCAGAGGTAGTCAAAATTCTGCATGAAATGAAGCCTGGGTAAATTTATGAGAACTCTACCACTCCTACAAATAGTACCTGATCACTCCTCTGCACTCAACGGTCTCAGTAGACAGGTCTGCAGAAGAAAAGACCACTGAACAAAGAATGCTGTTAACTGCAGCAAGCCATATTCCTCCTGGCAAGAAGAACTTAGATTCCATTTTGTCCCAGATTCTCATGGAAGGGGAGGGAGGGGGGAGGAAGTCAAGGGTGATAAGGGCTATAGGATATATGAAATTACAGCAGTGATAAATGTAACATCTTATGAAACACTTACAGCAGAGGAAGAGATTCCTTCCTGTAGTAGATCAGGAACTCTTTGGAGCAATCGATGTATGCAGGCACCTTCCAGTGACAAACTAACTCTTTGTCATAGTCCGTGAAGCAAGCGAATCCCTGCACATGTCCTGCAGCCATAACTAGGGAGAAGCAGCACACAAGCACAGGTAGGAGAATCAAAAGAATAAATTGGACTAAGCAGCACATTAACCAAAGAGAGCTACCAAACAAGTGCAAGCATTGTTACTTCTCGTGCCCTGTGTATATGGATGTCTGTCACCAAAAGTCTCTTCTGGAGACAAAATCTGTGGTCTTGGAGAGGAAGAAGGTCTGCAATAGTGATATTTAAATAGAAAGGCATCCAACAGCCCTTCAATAGAAAATCTGACAGCTCTATCTGAGAGACATCAGCATTTAGCTACAGAACAGCATCACCCTATGTATTAATACCAAAGAGTCAAAAGCCACAATGCAGGTAGCAGTCAGACCAAGGTCACTGCAGACATGTACACCTGCTTCATCTACAGTGGCCCAAAGCTTGCCAAGTGCAGGTGTGCTCTGCCCTCCCCACTGTCCTGACCTTCCTGACACAAGCTTTCTTCTATCACTACCTCTTCTGAATTACAGTCAGTATTTCCTGTTCTGGTTTCCACTTGACACTGTCATAGAAGTGTACAGAGAGACAGAGATATTTCAGCTCCTACTGTTTTAGGCACTGAGAGGATACTGAAAAGCCCAAAGAAAAGCAAAGAATTTATCCTAGTATAGGGATATTTCTGGTATTTGAAGTTGCACATTTTTATTAGTTTATTAATGGTAACAGTGCTATCTACTAGTCATGGGAAAACACTGTTGATAAAAACTTCAACATAGTAATTTAATACATTGGCAAACACACCTCCATTTGTTCCACATAAAAAGAAGAGGATCCACAGGGTACGCAGCACAGCACATGGAAGCCCTGCCATCGGTGACACTGGCCAGGTTCAGCAATCTGTGTTGAAATTCTGCCAACAGAAAACATTATTGAAAGTTTACATCAGCATCCCAACTGAGGTAAGCATGTAGCTCTTCCTGCCACTCTGGCAGGTGTTAGGATCCACATCCTCTGCACTGCCTGATCCCCAAAAACTTGCCCATGGAACAATGGGAAGTGCAGGAGAATAAGTACAAGTGAGCTAGAAGACTTTCCTCCAAAGTTTTAATTACAGAGGATATTAAACTGCCATTGGCAGTGGACCTATTCTTTTAGCTACTACAAAAGCAAAGCTGATAGTACACCAGATATTGAAGGAGCAATCTCTAGACCAAACCCACCAACAATCGACATGTCACCAAACCCCTGTAATGCCACTGGTCGAAAGAATTCAAGAATGAAGCGCCTGATCTACTGACTAAAAAGTTCTCTCCAAGCCCTATCACCAGGAGTGCCCTAGATAATACAGAGTATCATCGTCTTGAAAAGGTTCATAGCAAAGGCCTTTGAGCCTTGCTCTGGCAGAATGCAGATTCATTACCACAGGAGATCATCAGCAAGGGGTAAAACACAACTCTGGAGAAGGGATATTATGCAGCTTTAACGGCACTGAATTATTTAAGCATAGTGAAGCTGCCTAAGTAAAAATTTAAACAGTAAGTAAAGCTGAAGCTGCCTAAGTAAAAATCTGAAAACAGATCAGGTAATTAAAGGCTTTCAAAACAACTTATTTCTTCAAGATCCTTTCACCAATGCAGTGTGGGCCCTTAGTGGGAGATGACATTCTGGATTAGATGTGGCTGCCATCTCTCCTGTCACAAGGAACGTGTGTGGTGCACTCAGAATGTTGGTAAAAATCACACTACCTACTGTGGTGCAAGCAGGGATCTGCATTCAGTGTGAGCGAGGTCAGGCCTTGTTCAGCAACATACAACCACTCTCCTGTCCCTTCCTCTCCTGCTCTTGGTATTTTCTGATCTCCAGGTCTGGGCCTAGTGTTGCTGCTACCTTTGCCACAGTTGCTCTGCTCACATCTGCAAAGCTCCCAGGTGAGATCTTTGATTGCAAGCCTTCCTGGTTCGGTGTAGCCCACTGCAGCGGGGAGGGCTTTCTGCAGAAGTTCTGAAGCAGAAGGACCACCTGGATTTGTTGACGGTGGTTCAGTACCCTCCATCCCAACTATGGCAGTAGAACCACACTTGACTCTCACTGTATTTGAGTTTTGCCAGCACAGAAGGCAAAGGGAGCTGGTGAGTGATCAGTAGCTCAGCTGTGGTACAAAACAGGGAGGTGATCAACTTAGGCAAAACTCAAGGACCTTTTGGAGGCATGTCTGTGGGCACTGGCTACGTGCAAGAACATGCAGCCTCAAAGGCAAGCTGCCAAAGCCACGTCCCCTCAGAGAACTTCTCTCTGAGGCTATCGAGAATTCCAAGTGCAGCTCCTGAATATCTGCTGTTGAATATTCAAATAGAATAAAATGAGGTAAGCAACACCCAGGCTCCTCCTCAGCTGGAAGAGAGAAAAACCTCACTCATTTTATGAAAACTACACCTTTTACTGAGAACTGTATCTACATAAATCCAGCTGGTGAGAAACATATTTACAAGTACTAGCTCCTCACTCCTGGTCAGTCTCCACCTCACTTTGTCAGGTTCATCTCCAAGGCAACTACCTCATAATACATGTTTCTGCATTCATCACAAGTCACTATTTTCCCCTTTTCAACACGTAAGACTGAGCCCTCTTTAAAAGGAGCATCTAAAAACTAAACATGGAAAATTTCAATCTTCGAGGTTAAGAGAGAAGAACACTGTTAGTGAAAACAGAAGATCAGACTGGAAACTCCTTTGTGACCTATCGGAGGCAGCTGCTGCTCCCCTAGTAATAAAGGATGTACTCAAAAGATTAATTTCACATAGCCGAGAGAGGAACTTTTCACAGTTTGTAAACTAACAAAACGTGAACGACCACAGCAATGTTTCAAAAGTAAAACGATTGCTTTTGCTGCTGCTCAGGAAAAAATCCTCCCTTTCCTCCTTTTCCCTGTAATTCTCAAGAGGAAGTGTTTGCTCTCCAGCCCATCGTTAAGTAACGCTGCTGCATGACTGGAGTTCCGAGAAACTCAGACCTCCGGCATGGCATCCTGCGTCACACCAGCACACGCCGAACAGCGGGCGGCAGAGCGAGGCTGCCTGCCGCGCACGATGATGGAAATGGAGCTAATGTCAGTCTCACGGAACTACAAACGTTGGCATTCTAAATACGAGTAGTGGACAACAGATCCAACGCAAGGGGAGCATGTGGTAAAATGGCAACAGCTCTGCTAGCTTGCAGTTTTTCTTTATAACAGAGAATGAAATAGCAATCTTCAAAAAGCATGGAACATACTAAGATCAGCACAAACCCAGACACATCCGAGGAAAGTGAGGTGTGAGTCTGAAGTGACTGGTATGAAAGAGGAGACTGGAAGATGTTAGAAGTGCCAGTAGTTAAGGATGGCAACTCTGGTCAAGCTGTCACCTGAACTGAAGGGCAAACCACTACCATACGCTCCTTCTGCACTCAGCCGACACAGCACTGTGTGGATGCAATCTCTCCAGTCTGCTGCGAGGCAAAGCACTAGGCGAGCAGAAAGGCAAAGTCCAGGTCCTGGGACTGTGGATTCTTTAGTGGGAGAGGCTAAGCCCATTTCTTATCTTTTAAGACAAATGGGTGCAATGGATGTGTTTAACTTACCTCATGCAGGATTTCCTATCTCGCGGTATGAATAAAGAAATAATTTTTCTTCAGAACTTTAAAGGAATGAGATACTTTCTTTTATTCTTTTTAAATTATTCTTTTTAAACAATAATTTTAAAGAGTAATTTTACTAATATTTTATTGTCATTCTTTACTAATATTTTATTGTCATTCTCATTCCACAAATTCCTTCATGTGGTCTGGGATGCTTATCATTAATGTCACTTTAGGCAGCAATGTACGGCAACATACAGGTATCTGCATTTCTGCAGCAGGAAGGGGCACACCTAGAAAAAACCCTCAGAAACACGAAAGTGCCTATCAAAATTAGTAGAGGGACGCCCGTTATAAAAAAAAAAAAAAAAAA